>PVIR01036681.1:0-15475 GCA_004026965.1 Petromus typicus | reverse complement strand
TCCTCAGGCAGAAGACCTGACAGAACCAGTCCTCACACACCCAGACCCTCTGTACTGTGGTAGCCATTTGTGTTTGCCAATTTGATTTATCCAAGGGGAAAATCAACTTGTCATATCTGAAGGACAGGAGATAGTAACACTGCTAAGTACCTGCTGCACTCAGACTCCTCGCACAGAGAAAGTGAGAAACGGGTAGTGGGAGACTGTACCCAAAGACACGGCTTATAGGAACTTGAGAGAGATGCTTTTGAGGGGACAGAGCTGAGAGAGGCTTATTTCCCTTTTAAATTGATTTAGTCTCTTTCAAAGGGACAGAGAAAGAAACTAATCGCAAGTCTTTTGTGATTAACAACACAGAAACAAATGATTTGTTCTTTTCTGATGTATTTTTATTAGTGTATATTGGTTTTACAGACTAATGGGTTCCATGTTAGCAGATGTGTCCACTTATTTAACATACTTCCATAACTTTCCTTGCCTGTCACCACTCTTGCCCCATTATCCCCCAGAGTTTCCATGTTTTTTGAAAAACTCAATAGGTAACATATTTAGATCATATTCATGCTCCTTATTACTACTGGACCTTACATCTCTCTGTCCCCATGTTGTGGTTTTGTTTTTTTTGTTTTGTTTTTTTGTTTTGTTTTGTTTTGCTTTGCTTTCTCTTGTCTAACAACAGCCTTCCTTTTACATTCTTTGCATCATTTTTCAATTCCATATATTAGGAAGAACATGTGATATTTGTTTTTCTGAGTCTGGACTATTTCATTTAACATGATGATCTCCAGACCCAGCCATTATTTTTCTGCAAAAATTTTGCTTTTTTATGGCTAAACTGCATATGTGTCTATGCGATCTGATATGATATGATTTGTATGTTTACCTCTGTTTGTCTGTTGATGGGTATATAGGCTGCTTCCATAGCTTGTTTATTGTACATTATACTATAGTAAACATGGATATGCAGGTATCCCTCTGGAAATTTGACTTTAATTTCTTCAGGTATATATCAAAGTGTGATATAGCTGGATCAAATTGTAGTTCTATTTTTAGATTTTTGAGGTACATCCATTGGTTTCCATAATGGCTATGTAAAATACATAAGATCCAGAAAGCCAAAGCAATCTTAAGCAACAAGAGCAACATTGGAGACATCATGATACTCAGTTTCAAATTATACTACAAAGTCACAGTAACACAAAGAGCATAGCACAGAATAATAGAAAAACTTTGCTAGCTACTTTTTCAACTAAGGACTACTACCCTGAGTGGGTAAAGAACTCAACAACTTGACAAAAGAAACCAAAAAGTTCAGTCAATAAGTGGTAAAAAGAAGTGAACCCATATTTGTCAAAAGAAGTACATTAAAAAGTATACAGAGGACCAGGGATTTAGCTCAGTGGTTGTGGCACCTGCTTTGCAAGCACAAGGTCCCCAGTTTAATCTCTGGTAACCACACACCACTCTGCCAGGTGTGGTGGCTCACGCCTGTAATCCCAGCACTCAGGAGGCAGAGGCAGGAGGATTGCTGTGAGTTCAGGGCTTGTCTGGGCTGCATAATCAGCTCCGGATCAGCCTAAACTATAAAGCACATCTATGGCCATACCACCCTGAACATGCCTGATCTTGTCTGAACTACAAAGCAAGACCCTGTCTCAAAAGAAAAGAAAAGAAAAGAAAAAGTATATGAAAAAATGTTGACATCTTAATCATGAGAGAAATGCAAATCAAAACTACCCTGAGATGCCATCTGACCTTCACTACCATGAAGAACACACACACACACACACACACACACACACACACACACCCCAAAAAAAAAAAAAAACCAACAACAATAAAAGCAATAAATGATGATGAGAATGTGAGGAATTAAGGAATCATCTACGCTGCCAGTGAGAATGTAAATCAGTATGAGTTTTCTGAAATAAACACTCATGGGGAGAATTAAATCTCTGCTTTTTAATTTGTATATAATCTTGCATTACTCTTACATTGGTTTGTGGGAAAATCATTCTCATCTTTACCTCCACAGTCACATGGAGCATTTCTAGTGTGTCTTTGTATCCAAAGTTTCCTCTTTTGGAGAACACAGGCATTGGACCGGGACTCACATTAATCCAGTTTGATTTCATTTTCACTCGAGAATATCTGCAAAGAGCCTATTGTGTATAGGGCCACACTCACGAGTAAGGGAGGAGAACTGCAACAGATTATCTTGGGGTGGGTGACACACAGCTCAACTAACTATTGCCTCTCTACAAATTGTTTGTAGATCGGGTGGTACCATGCCTACTTCACAAGCACAAGGGCCTGAGTTTGATCCCCCATACTGCCAAAAAAAATAAAAAGTTTAAATGTTTAAAATTTTTAAATTGTGCATAGGGTAAAGATCTTATCTTGTTTAAGCTACCATTATTTGGGGTCTTTGTTACAAATGGTAGAATAGTTCTGGCTCTGGCACAGTCTGATGCCAAGCTTAAAACCCCAGCATCCTTCTGTAAACCAGGGGAGCTTCTGCCCTTGGGCCCAGGGTGAACTAGTGAAGAATCTCCAGGCACTCTCTCTTCATATTTCTTCCTACCCCATCCTAGTTACTCTCAAAGACACAGTACCAGCTATAACATTGAAGCACTGTCTATACTTTAACTCCTCACCTCACTGATACAAAACAAAAAACTGCTTTAAGAAAACAGCAACTTTTAAATTTTTTAATTAGAGCTAAAAGTTCTAACAGACATACATCAATTATCATAACATTTTAAAGTGAATGAGTTTCTTTCAAAACACAATTAAATTATCAATCCACACATGGAAATTGCTGAAGTTAAATTCTTAGCTCTTTCTCCAGAGAGAAGTGGGTGTTGACAGTGGGAAGCTTTCGTTTTCCAAAGATCATATCCAGGATAATATTAAAATAAAGGCATACTGAAAAGATAAAATGGAAAATTGATTTAAATTTCTGAGACATTTAAATTTGGAAGAATCTATTACTAGATTAAATAGTGAAGTCCTGATCATGCTGCAACAAAATCACAAAAAGCCTCTTTATCCATCCCTAGGAGAATTCCAACCGGCCTCAGGCAGAATTACTCTCCCTGCTGCTGCTATTGTGGTTGAGTGAGATGCGTGCCAGAGCAGAGAAACAAGGAACTCAAAACAAAACGCACTACCAGTAGAATTTAAAACATAAATCAAGTTGATCCATCTTTGAGACCTCTCATTGGACATGTCTTGTACTTGTACATCCAAAGACTTTACAAGAAAATGGAAGACTAGCTTAAAAGTAACAGAACCCACATGACTGAATGTATTGGGAACCCTTTCCAAATATTTGATATTTAAATGAATAAAACATAGCAAGAAAAACAATAATGTTGTAATGACAGGCTGCTTTTAAATTTAGGTATTATTAGCAATTCTTCATAATGGGAATACCAGTAAGGTTCCCATAATAGAGTAAGTAAAAGTTCTCCTGGGTTTGTTCAGACCCTCTTCTCACATCATCCATGCCAATTCCATCCCCAAACAATTGGTCATTGGAGACACATTTGCCAAAAAAGAATGAGCCAAATGTCAAAAACTTAAACAGGAGCCAAAGAAATTACAAACTACAGGAATTCATCCAAGACAAGACAAAATATCAATAAGAGGTCAAGTGTAGGGAACGTCAGGGGTAAGAGAAAGTAAGTTGGAGTGAGGATTGGTTGGTGGCTTGTCTGTAAATATCAGCTGTGACATTTGCACAAGTGGATCAGCATTATACACTGGGACAAAATTAAATCTTCAAGGAGCTATACTTGCCCAGACACCATCTTAGCCCTCAGACTTTCGAACACCATCCAAACTACCAAACAGACAACAGTAAGAGGCTAATGTTTTCCTGGCTTCATCTTTCAGAAATTGTCTTATGTCATGTGCTTGCTTAAGTTCAGCCAGAGGTCCCAGATATGCTCTTCAGTCTGCATCTGTGAGGACCTTCAAACCCAGCTGGACTAGTTCTCTTCAGATGACTACTCCCAATCAGCTTGTCTCTTTTTCCCTGTAGAATCCCCCAGCCCTGAAGCTCCATTTCTGGTTTCTCCACCCTGATGATTGGAAATAGCCAGGAGATGAAGCAGAAAACTGCTCTCCGCTGACTGATAGCTGTGGACACTGGAACAGGGAAGCTGGGCTGCAGAATGCACTCTGCATTCCACAGAACCAAGAGTGAGAATTGTCCTCCCAACAGCAGAAGATACAAGACACAGGTGTAACAAAAGAAAAACCCTCGCCTGGCTCCTTTCTGTGTGACCCTGTTTACAGATCTTGTTGACCAAAGCTTAGTGACAAACAAAAAACAAAAACAAACATGTCATGACATAATACTTCCTTTAATTTTCTAATTTTCTTCTCTTCTATCCTTCCTATGCTCTTCCTTGGTAGAAATGAATTGTGAGCTTTCTTTGGCTGAAGTTGCACATTCTTAATATTTCTGACCTAGAGGGGTCTCTAAGTCAGTCTTTTCAGCTTCATTCCCTCAGCCTTGCACTCTACTCTTTCAGAGGCATCTTGCTTGGCCTTCCAAGCCCCTTCCTTTGAAATCTGGTTAAAAGCTTCCCAGACCCCACCACTGCTGAATTCTGCAGGCCAATAAAGTCAGCATCACATGGATGACGCCAAGGTCTATTGTCAGCAAAAGTGTACTTCACGTCCCTCAGATCGAGGCTACAGAAATCTCTGAGTGTCTCAGTGGTTACTGACAGTAAAATGAATTCTGATGAACCAGTTCTCTCGGCAATCTATCTTGAACAGGGGTCCAGGGACTGTCTTCCTAAACGAAAGGTTGACACTTTCATAACTTTGAGCCAGACATTGGTGCGGACAATGTATGAACAAAACCCCAATCACACAGGAACTGTTACAAAGAGCCAACAACTAGTTCTGTTAAAAAGCTCTTACAGACGGGCGTGGTGCTCACATCTGTAATCCCAGCACTCCGGAGGCAGAGGAGGACCACTGAGTTCTAGGCTAGCCTGGGCTACATAGTGAGTTCTGGGCAGCCTGAACTACAAAATGAGGACTGGTCTCAAAAAAAAAAAAAGAAGAAGCTTTTACACAGCAAGGGGAAACCACTGACAAAGTAAAGAGATAACTCAAAAATTTTGTTAATTGTGTGAGAAACTGAAAGTGTAAATGAGGATCAAAATATAAAACAGATTTTCTGAAATAGGAAGAAAATGTTCAAATAGGTAGGGGAACTTGGGAGGAGGTGGAAGAAAAGAAGGAAGGGAAAGAGGAAAATGAGAAAAGCAGAAAAATGAAAATAAGGCTTCTGTAGGTAAGGAGAGGAAGAGGGGTTGGAGGGAAGGTAGGAGCGCGGCATATATCATAAACAGGTATAAATTCCCTGTCATTAATGTGATCAGTATGTGTATCTGAAGTGTACCAATAAACAATTCATTTTTAAAAATAAGTTTTCTAAGCATTGGTTATGCTATTGGTTTCTAATCTAAACATCTTAATTCCAATGTTTTGAGAGTTTACTTGACATTATTTTCATTTCTTTTATATGTTAAGATCTTTATGTTGCTCTGTTTATTTAAGAAACAATGAATATAAATGTAATTTTAGAAAATATATGCAAATATTTAATAACTGAATAATCAGGTGAGATATTTCTTTGTTGATATTTGTGATGAATTTTACAATAGATTTCTGATGTGAAGACATTCTTATCTTTTAGCAAATAAACACCACTTTCCTAATTTAAAAAAGGAACAAAAATATATTAAGACAAAAGAATACTGAATATTTCAACTAGCAGATATGAAGGGAGAGATTTCATTTTATTTTTGAACCCTAAATCCTTAGCTGTCCTTATTGAGATGAAAAAATGAATTATATATTAAATGCATGTGCAGTTTTACAAGCTCATACAATTAAAAAGGTTTATTTCAAAGGAGAAAATTGCCATGAATCTGAAAGCTGAATTATTTTGTCATGCATGTAAGTAAGGTTTAAAACAAAATACCGTGGCCTAATATTGATTTTATTGATTTTCTTCCCATAAAGGCTTTGAAGGATATAGTCTCCCTAAAATTCCAGGAGAATTTAGATATCAGATCAAGGTCATCAGGACTGAATTTTATTTTGGCACATGTAATACTGAGATTAAAGTTAATAGTATTTTTCAATAATCATAATTAATAGAAACCAAGATTTATGGAAGAATAGCAAAAATTATACATGACTTCTTGAGTATTGTTTCAATCACCTGCATGTAGCTGCTGTCCCAGAGGTGGAGTAAAATTTTAAATGTCCCTAAATAAATTCAACTTTGGCCAACCAAACAGAGCTTTATTCATATCAATCATTCTTCTTTAGATAATTATCTTAGAAAATGAGGTGCCGTAGAAACAACTCTAGAGTCAACTACTTGGATTCAAACTCCAGAGCCAAAGGTTATTAACTATGTAAACCTCACCACATCACAACTGTTTCAAGATCATCTGGACAATGAGGTACTATGACATCATCCATCTCAGGTTGTTGTAAAGATGAGGTGAAATAATCCATTTAGAGCACTTCGAATAATGCCAAGCACCTCATAAATATTCAGTGGATGTCAACCACCCTTAATATTTCATTCTGCATTGCCTCATCTGTTAGAAGCATTGTATTATAAAGCAGACCCTGGATCAGTGGGGGAAATAAAAAGAACACTACAAAACAGCAAGAGTAAAAAGTAGAACTCTAAAATCAGAAACAGGATATCAGCAAGCAGAACTATTCCATGATTTTTTTTTTTGAGACAAGGTCTCACATTGTAGTTCAGGATGGCCCTGAGCTCAGCCTCAAACTCACAGCAATCCTCCTGCCTCTGCCTCCTGAGTCCTGGGATTACAGGTATGAGCCACCATGCCCGGCACTGTGGTATGTGGCTCTGATTGCTGGTAGCTGTGAGTCTCCATGCCCAGTATTGTCCTATGTGGTTTAGTGGGGATCGAACCTGGGCCCTTGCATTTGTAAGGCAGGCTCCAGAACCCCTGAGCTAAATCCCCAACCCTACTTCATGATTTTTAAAATAGAGATCAACACCCCAGTTCTGCCAGCTGTGTGGTGCATGCCTGTAATCCTAGCACTCAGGAGGCTGAGGCAGGAGGATTAATATGAGCTCAAGGCCAGCCAGGGATACACACTGAGTTCAAGACCAGCCTGAACAACACATTGAGATTCTGTTTCAAAAAAAAAAAAAGCCCAGTCCATTTTAGTAGTCTCTACTGCAAACAAATTTAACAATAAATGTGTAGGATACTTTTGCTGTAAAAAAAAAATGTACATTACCAAAATATTATCTTCAAGAATTTTTAATTAAGAGATATCCTATGCATTTATGTAGATATTCTTCAAGGGCAAGACAATATTTCAAAGGTATCAATTCTTTAATGTGTATCAATTTTAACTGAAATTCTAAACAAAATGATTCCTATGAAGATGGTGGATGCATTTGGAAAAAGAAAAAGAGAAAGAATTTATGCTATTGAATATTAGGACATATGTTTTCTGTTTTTAATTTTTTTCTAAGAGGAGGAAATTTTTTATTGAAATGCCAGAAGCATATTTCACAGAACTATAGAAAATAATCCACAAATCTATCTGGAACTGGAAGAGATCTAGAAGAGCAAAAGTATTCTAGGCAACAAGGACATGGCAGAGTTATCACAATCCCCACCTTGAAACTCTACTTCAAAGCCACTGTGCTGAAAAACAGCGTGGTACTGGCAAAGAAACAAACCCCAGGACCAATGGAATAGACTAGAAGATGTGTGAACAACTCCAGACATACTAAGCACCTCATCTTTGACAAAGCAGCCAAACATCCTCAATGAAGGAAAGAGAGCCTCTTTAACAAATGGTGCTGGAAAAACTGGGTTTCAACCTGTCAAAGATGAAAGCTAGATCTATCTTTTCACCATGAACTACACTAAACTCAAAATGGATTAGAGACATAACTATTACAATATTTTTTGAGACAGGGTCTCAAAACACTAAATCTGCTAGAAGATAGGTTAGCTAAAACTCTTGGAGACATTGGGCAGAGAAAAACTTTATGAACAAAATCTCAGCAGCATGGAAACTAGCAGAAAGAATCAACAACTGGGATCTCATCTTATTAAAAAGCTTCTGCACAGCAAGAGAAACCACCAGCAGAGTGAAAAGACAACGAATTCAAAAATGGACATCTGAAATGAACAGACCTTTTTCAGATGAAGAAGTAAAGGCACCGAAGAAACACATACCAAGAAGTGTTCAACATTTCTGGTCATTTGAGAGATGTAGATGTAGGCAAAGCTGAGATTTCATCTCACTCCATTAAAAAAATGGCTGCTATCAAAAAATCAACCAATAGCAAATACTAGCTGGGCTGTGGGGATTTATAAGAGATTACTTCTATCGAACAGATCTTAGACTTGCAGTATGAGTCTATATCTATTCCTTAACTTTTAAACATTTCTCTCAAAAATCCTAAGACTCAATAGTAGCATAGAAGGGTAAGTGAGGCTTCGTGGGAGACAGGATGGGGTCACAGGAAAAGTGGTGGGAAACCGGCAAAGGAACAGTTTTCAGCTGATGAATGATGTATTAACCAGGAAAGACTGAGAAGGTCATTCCAGGTGGAACCGCTCAGGTTAGGCTCTAGAGATGGAAAGGTCATGGGACAGCTGGAAGGTCCGTGTTGGATGCAAGGAGAATGGAAGTTCCCTGGACTCTGACAGAGACAGTGGTGCATTTCATCAACCTGTTAGGACCTTGGGGAAGATACCGACACAAGTCAGAGGGCCAAATCACCCGAGGAGTCACAGACATGATAACGAAACATAGGCTTTAACCTGTGCACCACATAGAGCACTGGAGATCCACAAGTGATAGAAAACTACCTCAGTCTGATCACTGTACATGTATTATTAAAATGTCACACTGTACTCTGTAAATATGTACAATTATTATGTCAGTTAAAAATGAAACATATTTCTTGAAAGTTGAGATTTGCAAAAAAGAAGAGTTACTTTTATGCCCTCCAAATGTTCTCACTTTATTCTCTATAAATAAAAGTGAGTTTGGGGGGATTATGTTTTTGTTTTGTTTTGTTTTGTTTGAGACAGGGTCTTGCTTTGTAGTTCAGGGTGGCCCTGAGCTCAGCCTCAAACTCACAGCAATCCTCCTGCCTCCGCCTCCCGAGTACTGGGATTACAGGCGTGAGCCACCACGCCCGGCACTGTGGTATGTGGTACTGATTGATGGTGGGCGTGAGTCTCCACATCCAGCATTATTGTACTTGGTTACTGGAGATCAAACCCTGGGACTTTGCACTTGCAAGGCAGGAGCCAGAACCACTGAGCTAAATCCTTGGCCCATGAAATTTCATTAGAGAAGAAATCAGGGAACTCTAATAAAAATTTGAGATTAAAATTAGTTACATTGTCAAACCACTTGTGTTATTTCCTCATCCAAAATAGCTAAATATGCTCCACCCATCACCCCTTTTGCCTCTGGCCAGCAAAAGGGTTACATAAAGGCATGAGATATCATGACACGTGATACAGTCAGAAGACCAGTGTTGGAACCCTGCCCTGCTACAAGTAATTGTGTGATCCTTAGAAAATCATTTCATTCCTTTGAACTTTGGTTTTCTCACCTGAATATGGGAAAATAGTCATCTAGAATGCCTATTATGATCATGAGAAAGTGTATCGCTACATGATTGAAAGTATGCCAAATGAAACAATGATGAAAATCTATTGCTGCTAATTGGTTAATAAAAAGACTCTTAAAATGTCACTAAGTTGTGTGATTTTAGTTTAATGGACCAATGACCAAGATTTTCAGTTTAAATCAATGTATAGAAGTCAGCTGGCTAATTCCTCTTGACTTTGTAAATGTACCGTCTTGTCACTCCTCTAATATTTAGTTTACCAACTGATGACTTTTTCCATGTAATCACTCTGACCACAGACCACTTCTGCAACCAGACAGAGGTGAGGGGTCCCCACACCAGGCATTTCCAAATTACCTGGGTGTTCTGTACCTTAACTCCACTCTCGAGCCAGCCAGAGTCTGAGCAGAGCTGACAGGTTAAGGGCTGAATCCTGCAGACTGCTCTCTCTCATGGAAGATGCAAGGCACAGGAATTAGTTCCCCAAGTCACCTACAACTTTATCCATCAGCCTGCAAATCAAAGATCCCTAGAACCTCTTCCCTGGGTTTCATCAATCAATAGGCGTTCACAAAGCCCAGGGAAAAACATTATTATTATTATTATTATTATTATTATTACTATTATTATTATTATTATTATTATTGTCAGTTTACCACAAAAGTTATTTGAAGGACACCAATGAATAGCCAGATGAATAGGGACATAGGGAGGAAAGAATCTGAAGTTTCCATATCTTCTCCAGGTACACTAACTCCTAGGACTCTCCCATAGTCAGCAACCTGGAAACTAAACCCCATTCTTTTGGGGGTTTTATAAAGGCTTCATTATCCAGGGACAAAGGACCAGGTTGTCAGCGTTTGGTGACTAACTCAACCTTCCTCCCCTCCCCTCGAGACCTATGAAGCTGGGGTTTAAAGGTTTAGTCCTCTTATCACATGGTTGTTCCCCTTGGTAAACAGCTGCAAATTTTTCCAGGGTTTTCTAGGAGCCCTCGTCAGTAGTTAACAACTGTGCTGTGTGCAGAGATGCTGCTCGCTTCAGGGACTCCAGAGGGCGCCCTACACCAGAAAAGGGGGATGGGTAGCACATTGGATCATTGTTCTAGAATAATTTTATGTGAGCAGAGTTATGAAAAGTGTGTCTTTATCTGGATATTGGTTTATATACAGTATTTGCTTTATTGACGTGTCTCAAGCTCTCTGTTAAAAGGAACCAATACATTCCAAATGATGATTTTCTTGCTACTTTTTTTTTTTTTTTTGGAGACAGGGTCTCGCTCTGTAGTTCAGGCTGGCCCTGAGCTCAGCCTCCAACTGACATCACAGCAATTCTCCTGCCTCTGCCTCCCGAGTGCTGGGATTACAGGCGTGAGCCACCACGCCCTGCACTGTGGTATGTGGTACTGGTTGCTGCTGGGGTGAGTGTCTAAGCCCAGTATTGTTTGTGGTTACCGGGGATTGAACCCGGGCCCTTGAGCTTGCAAGGCAGGCGCTGGAACCACTGAGCTATATCCCCCGCCCTACATTTTTTTTATTTTAAAGTGCACCACACAAAATAAACTAACTTCTTGTACAGCTTTTCGGTTTTGAATTCTTTGAATTCAGCAATCTCCATAAAATATCCAAAATAAGCCTTTTAAACCTCGACACTATCTTTTTCTACTGTCCCTAGTATTAGAATACTAGATTCACAGCTGAATTAAGAAGAATTGATTAAAACTATAGCAGCCTTTTTATTTTACATGAGTTTCAAGCACAGGAATTCTAGAAAAAGAGTAGAAAAGGAGTGGGAATCACAGTTTTAGAGGACACATATATGAAAATATAAGTAAGTAATCCATATATCCATCTTTTCTAAGAGAATCAAAGAAATAGAAATCCAGACAGGGAAAGAGATTTCAGAACGACTGTGAAATACTGAAATTACTTTGATTCATTCCTCTCGGTTCCAGACAACTTCTTAAAATGTCACTAAGTTTAGCTTTGAAATATTCATATTTTTCATAGAAGATGATTCCAGAGTAAATCCCAATATGTCATCCACTGCTCAATCAAAACAAAAGTAATCTTCTGTTCCAGCTGCAGAGATAAACTGGCTGTAATGAACTGCATAAAGAATGTTTTTCTTCAAAGTGACATTTTTGTACAAACCTTCAATGTTGAATGTAATCATAATGTATATATAAAATGTATCAATAAAATCAATTTTAAAAAGGAAATAGTAATTAACGCTGCTATTAGAATAAACATGATTTGGGGTCCAAATCTAAGCCAACTGATTTTTTAAAAAGCAGTGACATTATGACATTAATTAAAAAAAAAAAAAGAGGAAAGAAAGCTTATGTATATCGGGGGTAGGGGTTGCAGGGTAGGTGGGGAAGAGGAAAAACGAGAATCAAGTCATATCCTATTCTGGTACAAATTCTCAATGTTGAATGCGATGATGAAGTGTATTTATAATATACCAATAAAGATTTGAATAAAAAAAACAGTGACATTTTTCTAAGGGCTTTTTTTAAACATCGTTTTGATTCTGTACGTTTTATTTTCCATGTTGCCTTAGAATCCACACCAAGTGGCTCCTTTTTTGCTCACACATGCCTCACATTCCCATATCAAAAATTTTTGTAATATTTTCAACTTCTTTAATTAAACAGACAAAAAATAATTAAATAGACTAAAACTATTACCACTCATTCCCCTCCAAGATATTCCCTCTTGCTGTAAGCATACATATACCATCGTTGTCACTTTCCAAACCGTTCTGGAAATCCTCCTTTTCATGCCTTTAGTCCCTCTGGTGTGGCTGCCTTGACGTCCTCAACCAACTCAAAAGATTCATCGTCTTGACTTTGTGAAAGAGCCAGAAGTCACATGATCCAAGATCTGATTAATAAGGTGGGTGAGAACCCACTGTGTTTTGACAAGCCTGTCTTTCCCCTGGATGGCATTCAGCAGTAGCAATTATATTTTTTATCTCACCTGATAAATACACTCAGGAAAGAGAACTTCCAAAAGTGAAAAAAAAACTTCACTTCAGAAAGTGAAAAAAACAATGGAATAAGCATGTTTGAAACAAGAGAATGTAATATGATGGGGATCAATGCAATGTCTTTTAGTTTAACAACTTTTATTTGAACATTCACCTTATGGTTTGATCACCCAGTGTACAGATCTCAGCGTCTCTCACCTTGTGCCTTTCAGGTAAGTTTGGCCAGTGAATGGCACTGGTAGAAAGTCGTAGTGCAGGAGTGGTGATGGCAGGGTACTTCCACTGTCTTTTTTTTTTTAACTTTATTGGTACATTAAATATACACATCATGATTGCACTCCATAATGGGGATTTGTACTAGTATAAGACACAACTTAATTCTCATTTTTTCCCATAGCCCTACCCACCCTCCCACCCCTCCATATACATAAAATTTGTTTCCTTACTTTTTTGTTACAATCTCAACATTTTCCCCCTTCACCCTATTTTACATTGAGCATTTTCTATTTCACAATATATAACATACAATGCTAGGACTCATTTACATCTTTATCTTCCACTGTCTTTGCTTTGGGGACGATCACTGGTAGCGGCTGTTTTCCCACTGTAGCGCCAGCAACCTGTGACAGCCCCTACCATGGTTCAAAATCCTCTCAGACAGCCCCAAATCCTAAAGTCTGGAGACCATTTCCTACCGTCACTCTCATGTGCGAGAGGGTGGGGAGGCTGCGCCTCTGCCTGGCTACTCTCACCGTCCTATTCACTCGCTGAGCCCTTTCATCGTCTATTTCCATTGTCTTCATTAAACTCCTTCTACTGAAACACTTAGGGTGACTGTACAATTTCTTAGATGGACTTCGAACAAAAGCCACATGCAAAAAAAAGGGGGGGGGATTTCTTTGCAATTTCTGTTCCTCATTATGATTATTTGTAACCAACTAGGAAAAATTATATGCTTAGGAGTGCTCATGAGAAAATTAAGAGCCAAAATGTAGTAGAGGGAAAACTTCCAATTACTGAGTTAGCTGACCTATACAGAATCCAGGTTCTCTTCAAAACTAGAATGCCAAAACATACAGTCTGTTTATGTTATATCAAATGTATTTACATATTTTTAATTCTTCAGAAGGCATGCATTTAATGCTAGATAATGAATTTGATTTGCATTGGAATACTGCTACAAGCCTCACCTACACTGAACACTGTATGATTTTATTCATAATATCACTCAGCTTCTCAGAAGCTAAATCTGTCATATATGTTAGGAAAGTTATTTTTAAATTTTCTTGGGATGTCAGTTTATATGAGAATATAATAAAGGTAAGACCTTTTTGCCAGAAATTTATTTTCAAACATTATATACAACTTTAGCAGTTCTTAGACCCTTTGAACCTTACACGTGATCTTTTAATGGGCTGATAGTCATGAGAACCTGACCCAGATCCCAGATATCTCCAAAGCTTTATTTACTCACTACCTTTTGTGGGCTTCCCTTATCAGAGAAGGGAATCAAGCCAGATAGAAAGGGATTAGAAAAGACAACCACAGTAATCTTTCATGGTGCACAAAAGAATGAACTGACAAACATTTTCCTAGTCCCGAGTGCTTGAGATGAGGTCAGCCTCTTGGACTTATCGGCTTTCTGGCATGCACATATGCTGACGGCTGAAGAGGCAAGAGCTATCTGGACCGAAGCTTCAAAAGGCAGAGTGCCATTCCCTTCTGAGTCTGTGAAGAGACAAGCAGAAATCCGTACAGGGACTGAAGGATGCTAATATCTCCGAAGCTCAGGACAGAAATTTGCCTCATGAAAAGGAGACACAGTTCTGATCAAGCAGGAAATGCTAGCAATTCTAGTGAGTGTTGTTCAGATAACACAGAGAATGATAGAGTGTCAGTTTACATTTAATCTGAACTGGAAATCCCTGTCTTAATTCCACTGGTTTTTGTTTGAATTTCCTTATTGTACATTTGCAGTACATGATCACATTTACAGTGAGGAACTGGTACGTGCACCTGACACATCTTAATACTTTTTGTGTCTCCTTTTCCCCCCTTCACACCCAGCTGCGTTCTTCCCTGTCCTCATTCTCCTTCTCTCCATTTGTTATTTTACCCTATTATATATCATATTTTCGGTCTTTATTTATAATTTGGGTTCCTCACATGAGACAAACAATCCAATACTTGAGCTTGTGTGTCTGATTTACAACGATTAACATTATGGTCTCAGTGTACATTCATTTTCCTACAAATGACACGGTTTTTTGTTGCTAACAGAATACCACTCCATTGATTATAAATGCTACATTTATTTCTCCAGTCTTCTGTTAATGGACATATTGGGTTACCTGAAGGTCATATATTGTGCTGTTGTAAACATAGGGGTGTATGTGCCACTATAATATGTAATATAATGTTAGTAATTCTTTCATGGAGACACTTAGGAAAGGAATGGCTGGGGTCACTAGAATTTCTAGTTTTAGTTTTTTTGAGAACTGTCCATACTGACTTCCAGAGGGTTCTACTAGTTTATATTCCCACAGCTCACCAGTATTTGTTAACTGAGTTCTTTTTTTTTTTTTTTTTTTTTTTTTTTTGGTTTTTGGAGACAGGGTCTCGCTTTGTGGTTCAGGCTGGCCCTGAGCTCAGCCTCAAACTCACATCACAATCCTCCTGCCTCTGCCTCCCGAGTGCTGGGATTACAGGCGTGAGCCACCACGCCCGGCACTGTGGCATGTGGCACTGGTTGCTGCTGGGTGTGGGTCTCCACACCCAGTATTG
>PVIR01036680.1:0-15651 GCA_004026965.1 Petromus typicus | reverse complement strand
GGCCGTGTTCAGGCCCCGCCACCGCCGCCCGCACCACGCACCCCGCACCCAGCGGCCAGCGGCCAGCTCCCCAGAGCGCGGCTTGTACCTGGTCCCAGGTGCACGAACTCTCGCGCCAGGCGCAGCCTCTCCTGCAACTCTTCCTCTGTGGTCTCGCCGATGACGCCCAGCAAGTGGTTGTCCCGCATGAGCCTGTAGTCCTCATTCGACAGGCCGCTCACGAAGCGGTAGTAGGCCTCTTCCCGATTCAGGCGGCCGGCCTGACGGGGGCTCGAGGCCTCAGGCTCCTTGTCTTCCAATCTGGGCTGCCGAGAGCTGGCCATTGCGGTGAGCGGCTAAGCCCTACCCCTTGTTCACAGCGCTCAGTCAGTATAGTCTTTACTTCATTTGCAGTCTGTGCTCAATGGCCAGAGGCTGGGTGCCTCGATTGGCCTCTATCTACTGGAGCATGAGCACTGTGGCTGGTGGCTTAGCCTGCCTCCTTGGTGTGGCTTAGCTGCTGGGGAGGGCTTGACTAGGTGGCCTGACAGTCCTTTGTTAGTTATTGCTGTTTCATTATTACACTGCAACGCATGTTGCCAGGAACTACACTCAGCCCCACCCTCACTGTCAGTATTACCAAGCACAGGCCATTTTCAAGTCCTTTTTTACTCCAGACAGAGCCGTCAATCCTGACTCCTGCTGGGAACCTGGAATTCCACCAGACAGAAAGAAGGTTCATTCATCTGAGCACTGCTCGGAGGATTTAGCTATTTCCAGAGATCTAGTCACAAAACAACAAATGTTTACAAAGGCTGGGATGCAGCTTCATGTCAAGGCCCTAAGTTTTAGCCTCAGTATTTACAGGGGGAAAATATACAGCAAATATTGCCAAGCATTTAAGATGTAATAGTTATTTTTCATTAACTCTTTATACTCATATGAGCTTGTTTCCTAAAATCTCCCCTTATAGGGGTGTCCATTTGAAATACATGCTATCAAGCCATATCCAAATCCTGCCATATATCAGCTTCCATCTTAACAAGTTTTTGAATGAGTTTTTAAGTGCAAAATGTTTGGGAAATACTATTGTAAAGTTCTAGTGTGTGTGGCTTCTAGCAGAGCTAAATGCTACTCAGTACTGCCTGCTTATCCACAAGTTGTGTTGCAAGGATCCCAGTGGAAACTTGCAACCATATATGGTATTGAACTCCATATGTATGTGCATTTGCTACTCAATATATATGAAGAAGTATTTCCAGTATCCCTGCAGGAACCAAAATCTATGACTGTTTTTCTCTTATAAAACATGGTGCTATATCTTCAAATAATCACCCATATCCTCCCTTATGCAAGATTTCTTGCAATACTTCATAAAATGAAAGTAGTTGATATACTGTACTGAATATGCAATAATAATATCAAGAAAGAAAAGTCTGTATATGTTCAGGACAGGCACATTTGTTCAGAATATTTTCACCCCTGAGTTGGTTGAATTCACATGTGTACAACTCACAGCCATGGAAGGCCAAGTCCACTGTGCTTGCTTTTTCCTATGCATATACACCTATGGTGACATTCGGTTTATAAATAGACACAACGTAAGGCTAAAGGTCACATAGTAAAGTATAACATTGTGGTCATGTACTGTAATAAAAACTGCATAAATGTGGTTTCGCTCAAAATTTCATAATGGCCCATGCTCATGCTTCTTGTAACTACAAGAGATGATACGATTCTTATATGACAAGATGAATTGAGCTGAGAGGCACTTTGAAATTGCTCGTTAGTACTGGAATTTCAGAAAATTTCCTTGGACATGATCACGGTGACCTTACAAACAACCAAAAAAGTTAACAGCTGACTTGTAGACAGATAGTGTACACAAGGTGAAGACACTGGACTGAAGAATGACTCATGTCTTAAACAGCATGGAGCAGCACGCGAATGTGCCACTCTCTTTCAAATGGCTGGTAGTATAAAATGCATGAGTGTGTACGGCTAAAATTTTGTATATAATATTTTCAAGCTACAGTTGACTTTGAGTAACTGAAACCATGGAAAGCAAAACCATTCAGAAAAGCCTATGATCCACTGCAGGTGCTATTAAGTTTGGCAAGTGACAAAAACTCTCCTTGGCCAAACTATTGTAGGTCTACTCAAATGTTTCCCTTAGGTTCTATCTTTGGTTCAATTACTCCAATTTTAGCAATAATCTTGCCAATTTAAATTGACAATTCTTTTCTTAATATATAATCAAATTTTTTCTCTTCACTCCACAATAATCTGATCACCTAGATATTATATAAAACCCTTATTTCTGCTTTCTGTGTATTAGTTCCCTCGCCTCTGGTGTATGCTGCTGTCAGTGTGGTTTGCTAGTTAGGAAAAGACTCTTTCTCACAGATTTGTTAGTAATTTTCCATTTTTTCTCATCAACTCTACTCCTTGGCTGTCAGTTTCCACTTTTGCTTGTATTGAGAGTTGACCTCAATCTCTTTCTCATCTGAAAAAATATCTATTTTACTGATTTTAACAGGTGTCATGAATAACTTATTTTAAACAATTCCTAAGAGATAGAAACTAATACCTCAAACATAATATTTGGCCTAAGATAAGATGTACAATATGAGAATAGTATCTTTTTATAACATGCTTTTTTTTTTTTTTTTTTTTTTTTAGGTTTTTTTTTAGAAAAGGTCTCGCTTTATGGTTCAGGCTGGCCCTGAGCTCAGCCTCAAACTCACATCACAGCAATCCTCTTGCCTCTGCCTCCTGAGTGCTGGGATTACAGGCGTGAGCCACCACACCCGGCACTGTGGTATGTGGTACTGGTTGCTGCTGGGCGTGAGTCTCCACACCCAGTATGGTATGTGGATACCGGGGATGGAACCCAGGTCCTTGCGCTTGCAAGACAGGCGCCAGAACCACTGAGCTAACTCCCTGGCCCCTATAACATGCTTATTTTAAAATTTAGTTTGAATATGAAACTGTGGGAATCCGGGGAAGAGGACACAACTAGAACCCTCGTGCAAACTCCAAACCCCCATGAGTCTCACAGCAAAAGGATTAACAACCAACAACAATGTAAGAACCTTGAGAAAACGGCTGATCCTGGGCTGTACTCTTGCTACTCTGAGCAGTGGTAGCCAAAGACCAAATACTGCAGCAGCAGAAGCAGGAGCAGAGAAGCCCTTAGCCCAAGCTCACTGCACCTTTATTTGGTACCAAGCCTTCACATCCATAATCCTAGCATGCATAAAACAGGGTGGTCCCACAATAATCCCTGTAATTGAAGATTACTTAGGTCAGGGCAGACATCCTTAAGTCTCAGTAAATCCCAGTAAGCCTTAAGGCCAACAATCCTAGTGCAATAATCCTTGTAGTTTAAGATCCTGCAGGGAGGGCCAGATGTCCACAATAATTCCAATAGTTGATCCCTCAGGGCAGGGCAGACATCCAAAAGTCCAAGTAAGTAAGTTGTAAGTCCAAGTAAGTTATCCACAGTTCCCAACAGGAAACTTTAAGAACAGGTGAATCGCATGCTTCTCTTTTTCATCATAAAATATTTATGATGTTCATATTTCTTACATAACAGCCTAATTTACTACTTAGAGAAAATATGGTAAAGACGTACACTTGATTTCTAAGGCACTCAGGTTAAAATCTTCAGTAAAAGAAATAATAATACTGGCTGGGAATTCAGATCTGTAGGAAGAACAATTTGTTTTATACAATAGGCCTTAGGTCTCATGCCTAGCATCACGCATAAAAAAAAAAAGAAAACAATAGCCTAGTGTTTCATCAAGGGAAGAAAATTTCCTGAATTGGTATATCTTTATTTAGAAATTGAGGTTCGATATACAAAATGAAACTGAAACATGCCGGAAATAAGGAGAATTTTCATATATATATATGGAAGTAAAGATAGTACAAGTGCAATTTGAAAATATAATTGCCAGTGCAGCAAAACACCTTTACATTGCCTGATGGGTTACAGGAAGAAGAATCTAGTTTGTCCACACTCTAGCAAATAGCACCACCTATATTTTATAACCGTGGGTAAAAAACTGCATGAAGGTGGGCCAGGGATTTAGCTCAGTCGTTCCGGCACATGCCTTTCAAGCACAAAGTCCTGGATTCGATCTCTCATAACCACATACAACAATGCTGGGCATGGTGACTCATACCCACTAGCAATCAGTAACACATACCACAATGCTGGATGTGGTGGCTCACACCTGTAATCCCAGCAAGAAGCAGAGGCGGGAGGATTGTTGTGAGTTCCAGGCTGAGTTCAGGACCTGTGTGAACTATAAAGCCAAACCCTGTTTCAAAAAACAAAAAAAAAACAAAAAAAACAAAAAACAGCATGAAAGGCCTCAGCTCATCCACAAAGTAGTGTTCCATTTCATACTCTCTGTCTCATGTTCCTTTGTCCTCTTCTGTCGCTTCTCCAGGAAAGTGCAAGCTGTTCCTAGTCACGACCAGTTTCTCTGGAGGGGGAACCAGTCCCTCCCAGAAGTCAGTATGTGACCATTTTGCATATGTATAGTTGGAGGGGGAGGGGTCATTTCCCCCCTAGAGTGTGTATTCAAGGACACCTGAATATTTCCTATTATGTCTTGCTAGCCAAACACTTCCTTTCCCAAGTTTGCCTGAGGTTGCAAGCTCTCCAATACAATAACCTTTACACATAGTTACTTTCTCAAGACTGAAATGCAATTCCCAACACCTGTAAGGTAAAGGAAAGTTTTATTTTAGCTCTTGGCTTCAGTCCATAGTTGGTTCATTCCTAAGCTAGACAGAACAGCAGAATGGTCTGGCAGAGGAAATCTGTTCATAGCATAATGGCCAGGAAGCAGAGAAAAATGGGAGGAAATGTGAAGAGATCTACCCTCCTTGATCATATCCAAAGTATCCTTCTGCTAAGTACAACACACCTTCTAATAACAAGTCAGGTGTGAAATAATCAGTGGACTCATCACTATAGCAGAAGACCTCCATACTCATTCACCATCCAAATATACTAGGCTTTAGGGGATATCTTAACAAACGATGAATGAATCAAATTATATTATTATATTATTATTTTTCATTTTCCTTCCTCGACATTCCTCACAAAACTCTTCCCTTCATCTATTATTTCCTTTAAATATTGAAATTTTGCTGTTATTTCTTAAAATTGATCCAGAAATTCTCCACTGCTGCTGAATTTCTTATCCGTTACTCAGGGGTATGATTGAGAAAAGGCAAGTTCATGGAGTTTGCAAATTATCAAACTCTTATAAGATGAAAATGCTAACCATATTAGTATCGGTTTTACTACTAATGTCCTATTTTCCAGGCTCAAAGGAGAAATTTGTTCCAGTAATAAGTCCTCTGAGATTGTAGAAAAAGTTAAAGTTTTGGGAAGAATGAATAGATTCTATGGAGGCATGGCGCATATACCATATATAGATTCTTAATGGAAATGAGTAACTGATGAAATTGAGCTTAAAATTGGACTTAAAATAAACTTTTATACTAAAGTCATTTGGTTTACTATGATCATTTTCAATTTTGAATGCATGAAATCAATACCAATATAGAACTTTTAAGTGAAACATAATGACTTTAAAGAATATTTTAAAAAATATTTTAGCACAATATTCTTTAACAGTTCCAGCTGATCATGAAATGCAAAATGGGCCTTAATGTAATGCACTGGAAATTTTTCTTTCAAGCTGAAGTCATTATTAAAAAACAGAATAATTTAGGGTCTAGACAAGAATACATCTACTTTCTTTAGAAACTCTCATCACTCACCTCTCTCCATTCTCTTTCATTTATTGTTGACCATTTTTTCTGACAGCACCAATGTTGTCTTTTGAAGATCTTTTGAGGAAACTTCTTACTAATCTCCACAGTGGTTGTACCTGTCTACTTTCCCATCAACAGTGGAGAAGTGTTCCTTTCTCCACATAGACTCCCCAATATTTGTTGTTGGTTGATTTTATGATACAAGCCATTCATTTTTTGTAGAGTGAGATGGAATCTCAGTGTTATTTTCTTCTGCATCTCTCAAATGACCAGTGATAATGAACATTTCTTCATATGCTTCTTAGCTGCTTTTACTTATTCCTCTGAAAAGTGTCTCTTCATTTCAGATGTATATTTTTGAACTGAGTCTTTAAATTTGGGGGAGGAGGCTGATTTTTTTAAGCTGTTTATATATTCTAGAAAGTAAGCCTTTGTCTCAGAAACAGCTGGTAAATATTTTTTTCCCATATTAATGGTTGTCTTTTTGCTCTGTGGTGGTTTCTCTTGTACACAAGCTTTTTAATAAGATGAGATCCCAGCTGTTGATTCCTTCTGCTAGTTCTCATGCTGTAGATGTTTTATTCACAAAGTGTTTCTCTAAACCAATGTCTCCAAGAGTTCTACCTAATCTGTTTTGAAGCAGGTTTAATGTTCTTTTTTCAGTATTTAGGTCTCTAAATCACTTTGACTTTAGTTTAGCGCATGGTGAAAGAGATAGCTCTAGTTTTAGTCTTAGGTAGGTTGAAATCCAGTTTTTCCACCACCATTTGTTAAAGAGGCTATCTTTGCTCCATTGAGGATATTTGATTCCTTTGTCAAAGATGAGGTGGCTTAGTGTATCTGGAGTTGTTTCTGGATCTTCTAGTCTGTTCTTCTGATGCTCATGTCTGTTTCTTTGCCAGTACCACGCTGTTTTTTTAATCACAGTGGCTTTGTATTATAATTTTTAAATTGGAGATTGTGACATACTCTGCCATGTCCTTGTTCTCATGTGGTTTTTCTGGTTTCTCCTTTCCTTCTATACATATGTTGAACCATACTTGGCATCACTTGGATGAATCCAACTTGGTCAGAGTGTATGATTTCTTGATGACCTTCTGTATTCTGTTTGCCAGTATATTACTGAAGATTTTTGCATCAGTGTTCATTAAGTAGATTGGCTGGTAGTACTGTCTTTTGGTTGGATCTTTCTCTGCTTTTGGAATCATTGTAATGGGTGCTTCCAGGAATGAATTTAGTATTGTTTTTCTTTTAATTTCATTAAAGAGTTTGAGAAGTAGCGGCATTAACTCTTCTCTAAAAGTCTTGTAGAATGCAGCAGTACCATTAGGACTCAGACTTTTCTTTGTTGGTAATTTTTTTTTCTTTTGAGACACGGTCTCGCTTTGCAGTTCAGGCTGACCCTGAGCTCACTATGTAGCCAGGTGAGCCTTGAGCTCACAGCAATCCTCCTACCTCTGCCTCCTGAGTGCTGGGATTACAAATATGAGCCATCACAGCCGACAATGTGGTAAGTGGTATGGTTGCTGGTGAGTGTGAGTCTTCATGCCTGGCATTGTTGTATGTGGTTACTGAGGATTGAACCCTGGCCCTTGGACCTATAAGACAGGCACTGGAACCATTGACTGAAATCCTTGGCCTTTTCGTAAGTTTTTAATTACATTTTCAATTTCATTTCTAAATATGGAGTGTTTAGTGTTTTATATTCTCTTCATTCAACTTTCTAAGTTATATCTAGGAATCTATCCATTTCTGCTGTGGTTTTTATTTTATTGGAGTTCAAATTCTCAAAGTAGATGTTTATCCTCCCTTGAATCTCTGCTTGTGATTTCCCCCTTTTGATTCCTAACTGCATGAATCTGAGCCTTTTCCTTCCTTTTTTTAGATAAGCTTGGCTAAAGGTTTGTCAATTTTACTTATTCTTTCAAAAACCCAACTCATCAATTCGCTGATTTTTTGGTATCATTCTCTTAGTCTCCATTGCATTAATTTCTGCTCTAATCCTTATACCTTCTTCCCTTGTATGACTTTTGGGTTTATGTTGCTCCTCTTTCCCAAATAATTTGATGTTCAGTATTAGGTTGTTTATTTGAGCTTGCTCTGTTTTCCTAGAGTAGCCATTCACTGCTCTGAATTGCCCTTATTAGACTGCTTTCATTGTGTCCCATAGATCCCTGTTTGTTTTATTGATCATATCATTTAACTGTGGAAATGTTTTAATTTCTTTTTTGTTTGTTTGGGTTTTTTTTAATTGAAATCTTTATTGGTACATTACATATACACATCATGATTGCACTCCACAATGGGGATTTGTACCAGTATGAGACACAACTTAATTCTTATTTTTTCCCATAGCCCTACCCACGTTTTAATTTCTTATATGACCCATTGGTTGCTCAGGAGAGCGTTGTTCAACTTCCATGTGTTTGTGAGGATCTTTGAATTTCTTTTGCACTGATCTTCAGTTTTAAGGCAATATGATCTGACAGTATATAGAGGATAACTTTAATTCTTTTGCATTTACTTAAGCATGTTCTATGAACTAGCATGTGTTCTGTTTTGGAGGGTGACCCATAGGCAGTTGAGAAGAATGCATATTCTGATGTTGTGGGGTGAAATACTCTAATAACATCTATTAAGTCTATTTGTGCAAGTTTGGTTCAGTTCAGTTATTTTGTTATTTATTTTTTGTCTAAATGATCTGTCTATTTCTGACAGTTAGGTATTGAGGTCCCCTACTGCTATTGTGTTAGTGATTATCTGGCTTCTCATGTCCATTAATATTTGTTTTATATCGTTGAGTGCGCTAGAATTTGGTGCACAAATATTTGTGAATGTCAACTCTTCTTCTTGGACTCTTCCCTATAAGAGGATGTAGTGTGATACTTTGTCTGTCTTAATCAGTTTTGGTTTGAAATCTACTTTGACTGCAAATAAAATAACCACTTCTGCTTTTTTTCCCCCCAATTCCTGCTGCATAGAGGATTTTTTCCTTCTCTTTACTTTTAGTCTACTGTTTTATTTCTGAATTATATGTGTCTCTTATATACAGTATATTGTTTGATCTTGCTTCTTAATCCATTCTGCCAGTCTGTGTCTTTAAATTGGCACATTGCTGCCACTGACATTAATGGTCATATCTGGTATGTACTGATTTAGCACTGTTATAATGCTTTCCTATTCTTGGCTCTTTTATTTTTGGCTTTTTACCCTTTCCATTAAGTTTCTTGCCTTGCCCAATGAGTTCATTCTGCTGGGTTTCATGGAATTTTGACACTGATTCTTTCTCTGGAATATTGCTTAAAATTTTTTGGAGTGCAGGTTTTGTATTCCTGAAGTTTTCTAAGTGTTCCTTGTCATGGAAGTATCTTATTTTCCTGTTGATTTTTGCAGAATAGTTTTGCAGGATACATCAACCTAGGTTGGAGGTTGCTTTCTTTTAGGTTTGAAATACTTCACTCCAGGCTCTTCTTGACTTAAGTGTTTGCACTGAGAAGTCTGCTGTAGTTTGGAAGGGCTTTCCTTTGTATGTGATTTCTTTCTTTTCTCTGACTGTTTAGAATATTTCATTCTTCTTTTGGGTTTCCAGAATCTTGATTATTATATGACTAGTGTAGTTTTTTTATATCATAGTGTCTTGGAGTCCTATATGTCACACTTATGAATATGTCAGATTCTTTTCATCTTCTGTGAAGTTTTTTGAATCTTTTGTACTGTCTTCTCTTTCTTCCCTGGCTCTAGTCAGTCTTATATTATTTTTCTATGCATCATCTAGCAGTTGCTGGACTGATTTCTTGTGGTCCCTTGCTATTTCCCGTAAACTATTCCTTTCCTATTCACTAGCTGTAATGTTACTTTCTAGGTCTGATAGTGGGTATTCACACTCATTCATCCTATTTTTCAAACTGTCATTGGAGTTTTTTTGTTTGTTTGTTTGGGTGTTTGTTTGTTTGTTTTTTGTTTTTTGTTTTTTGAGACAGGGTCTCGATCTGTAGTTTAGGCTGGTCCTGAGCTCAGCCTCAAACTCAAATCACAGCAATCCTCCTGCCTCTGCCTTCCAAGTGCTGGGATTACAGGCCTGAGCCACCATACCTGGCACTGTGGTATGTGGTACTGATTGCTGCTGGGCATGAGTCTACACACCCAGTATTGTATGTAGTTACTGGAGATCGAACCTGGGTCCTTGCACTTGCAAGACAGGTGCCAGAACCACTGAGCTAAATCCCGGGCCATTGGAGTTTTTCATCTCTTGGGAATATGTTTGAAGCTGTTTAACAGATTCCATTCCTTTCATAATCTGAGAGTCTATCATGCTCCTAATGTTTTCTTTAATGTTGTTAATCATATTTTCCACTATAGATATTATCTTTGTTTTTATCTGAGAAATTATTTCTGATTTCCATTATACAAGATCCTCTTTTGATATTTACTCAGAGAATCCTAGTGTTTGACTTTCAGTTTACTCTCTTTCCATTTTCCCTGGTTTTCCTTGTGCTGTTGATCCTTTTTGTATTTTGTATTTGGGGTTTTGAATCTTTTCTCATGTCTATTTTTGTGTGTGTGTGTGCCTGCTGATGATTTTGGTTTAATTCCTGGCTTGCTGTCTGGGCAATATTTAATGCAAGTCTCTCTGTTTGTTTTTATAAGCCTCTTTCTGGGTTGTCTTCCTTGGATCTGTAATGGTCCTTAAGTGATCTCAGTTCTGGCATACCATCAATGGTATTTGAGTAGAACAATCACATTACCTCTCTGACATAGTACAATCAGTGTCATCAACGGTATCCAACCCAGCACAGGAAATGATTAGCTTGACGATACTGTTCTGATACATTTAACCTCATGAGTTAGATCGTGACCATATGGCAAAATTTAGAACTAACCTAAAATATATTTACATGTACAAGCCCTTCAGTATAGCAGCACCACCCTTTGGGAATAAAATGTCACCTGGTATTGGAGAGGTAGACAGATAGAAGGAGAGACAGAGATTAGAAATAAGGTTAGATAATATATACAGCTCACACAGACCTCAGAAAACTGATAGATGCTAGAGGAAAAAAGAGACAAAGGAGGCAAATATAAGACAGAACAGAGTAACAACAGCAGGTGCACTAGAAACCTTATTCACCTTCCTATGATAGTGCAAACAAAAGAGAGTAGGGAAGACTGAATTGGATTAATTTCTGGGAACTGATTCTGACTGGGGGATAGGAGAGGATGAAGAAATAAAAGAAAAATAGGGGTTTCCAGCAGCAGCAGGCTAACAGGAGACTATTTTCCCTCTCTTGTAAAAATATGAACCATTGAGAGAAGAAAAAAATCTGTCATTGCTCAGATTCAGCAATAGTAGAAAAATGAGAAAAAGAAAGTTATGTTAGAAAAAAGAAATAAAAAGAGCAACAACAACAACAAAAATAAAGCCCAAATCACTACCAAAAGGGCCCATCATGGCATCTATTTGTTTTCTCCTGTAGATGGTATGGGCAGTAGCATGGAGATTGGAGTTGGTTAGTCTCAGACAGACAACCATAATCCCCTGTCTAGCTTCTGGCTATACTGCCTGAGTTGAGCTTGATGAGCTCCTGCAAGTTTGAAATTTGCAAGAATCCACAGTCTTGCAGTTGGAACTGATTCCATAAATTCACCAATGGCTATATTCAACAAGATTTCTTCACTTTTCCAGTATGCTTTTTTTTTTTTTTGGATGTGGTAAACAGGGAAGAGAACCACGTCAAAGACCTCTACCTAAGTCATAGCACCATCACTGCACTTACTCCCTGTGCACAAACATGTAGATGGTGTCTCTGATTCTCTTGCCCATGCATCAGTGGAATATGGGCAAAGAAGTAGATGGTGCTCCCATGGGATTCTCCACAATGGTCATGCAAGAGCTCAGGGCTAGAGTGTTGTGGAATGTTGCCCAGGCCCACACACCAGAGGGCTCCCCCAGAGGTGGCAACAGTCATGCAGAATTGGCTGGCAAGTAGACAGAGTTTCCACAGCCTTGTGCTCCTGCTCTGTTAACAAGAGAGTTCTATGCCAGAGCACTGTGGAATGGAACCTAGGCTCACATATCAGAGTGCTCCTCATACGGCAGCAGCCAGTTTGGGCTAACAAGTAGATGGAGTTTCTGTGGCCTTCTACAACACTTTTAAGTAGACAATATTTGTAGAGCTATAGAACCTCAAGTTTTGAAATCTCAAAATTCAGTGAAAATAAATCTAGTATTATTAATAGCCAGAAACTACCATGAATTCAGTGGTTATTAACCTGGTGAGGTATCTTTTCAAACTTTCTTAAACACACATTCCACACATGTATGCATGCACATACAAAACTTCTTCACATTAGTTGAGACTTTGCTAAACTTAGGAATCTTAAAAGTCTCACCAGGGAGCTAATTATTCACATAACATTATCTCACTCTTTATTAAGGTATCAGTGAAAGACATATGAGTTCCCACCAGGACCATTTTCTTTCTTAATATAAACCAAATGTTCTGTAGTACTTTATTTCAGCATATTTTCCCTTTGTTTAGAATCAAATGAGAATTATTGCGTCAGAGAATTACAATTCACTGCATAATATAGGAAACAAATTTTTTAAATATGACAATTTGAAAGCACCTCATAACATGGAGGGAAGTATGACATAGAACATAATTGAAATTATATGCCATGACCATATTTAATGCATAATTGAATACAAATATTTATTTTTTCAACCTAGTAATACTCAATTTGGGTGCATAATAATTTAAATAAATCATTGATAGAAAAACTATTGTTTTCTTATTTTTCATAAAAATGAAAACCAATTAAATGTAAATTATATAAATAAGCACACTTAGTGCAATTGATAAAAACAAATTTTACATAACTAATTTATTAAAATTGCTTTTTTATTATATTAGTGACCATACTGGTATCATGTTCATATTGTAACTTAACAGTGCCTTTCTTTATTACATAACTAAAATCATTCCTAAACTTATGTTTTAAAGAAATAGAATATAGTGGTTTACAGATTTTAAAAACTTAAGGCACATCTAACTTCTGAAATGCCTCAAAATTTTCTTGTTCTCTCTCTCTTTGTATTTATTTTCCTCTCTCAATATGTTGACTTTCCACATTATCTGGTAAACAAAACTGTCATGAATATCTTTAGATTATAATTTACCAACTTGGTGACCACCTGGAAAATAATTTTTCAGATTTTCATTTAGTAATTCCAGTTAACCTTTCAGATTTAACCCTTCACGGGACTGTTTTTGGTTAGGTGACCATGATTAAGCCAATTTCTTGCTGGAATTACTAGAAATTTAAGACAGCTGATAAGACATGGTTGGATCATATGTCCCTTTCTTTACTCATATGATAAATTTAGCTGCACCTAATTCAACTCTACTAAGATTGGAGAATGGAGTTTTATTCCTTGGAAATTCAGGGTAATATTATGAATATGTTAAGTGGATGGTAAGCAGGCAAAAAGAAGTCACTATATTTCCATTAAAATAACAACATATCATAATTTGTGTCTCGTTTTTAGTAGGCAAGATCGAAAGCCAATTTACAGTGTGTGTCAATTATTTTCTCTTGGATTTAATGTAACAGTATTTCTGTCTCAAGCCTGTAGTTGTCAACACTTATGCAAACAAGATAAGGGCATTCATGTTTGTTCTTTTAGCCTGAGATAGTTTCAACACGTACAAAAATATTACTTTATACCTGTAGAAACTGTTAAATATTTTCAGATAACCCGCAATGAACTTTTGTCCTTTCTCTTCATGAATTATTTCTGTCATAAAATTTTACTGTTTCTTTAGTTGGGAGTTCTAACTTTTATCCTTTAATGACTTCATGTTTTACTATGCAATTCTTTAATCTCTGGCTGAGACACATACCTCAGTGGTCAAATGTATGTCTATGTGCAAAGTCCTGGGTTCAATTCCAGTACTGCTAAAACAAGAAATAAACACTAAAACAGATGTAGCAGAGTTGGTGCTAAACCAGAAATTTCTTTTCCAGAAAGGCATCCAATCTTATTTATATTTTCTTTTCTAAAAATATACTTCTGAAAAAAACTAGTCAGAACAGCAAAGATGCTTTTAAAACACATCCACAATCATTATTTTGCATACAAAGATGACTTTACTAATCTTGTTCCATAATATAAGTGCAGTTAAAATGGTTTCAGGAAAGTAACACTAATTTGCAATCAACAAAAGTGAAACTCTTAAGAGATTTTGTACTTTTTTTTTTTTTCTTCAGACAAGGTCTCACTATGTAGTTAAGACTGGTCTTCAACTAACTATGTAGACCAAGCTGGTCACAAACTCTCAGGGATCCTCCTACCTCAGCCTCCCCAGACAAGGGATAAGCATAGAGAGCTGCAATACCCAGCACCTGCACTTACACTAATTTATACAGGTTTACTTCCTTTGAAGGATGATGCTCCAAATTATAGTATGCCTTCTTTATAAATTTCAAGATTCTTGAATAGCATCTTCCAAGTGGGAAAAATAATTCTTTGGTACTGGAGATATAATCCAAGACATATAGCTTGCCAAGCAGGTGACCACTGAAGAAAACACTGGTCAACTGTAATTTTTTAAAAATTATCATATAATACTAATTTTTGAATATTTCTTTTAAATGGTTTCATAGTGTCAGTATTATCTGAACTGAATTTGAGACATGTTAAACACTTTAACAGACTCAATAAAAAGATCCATCAAACTATAGCAGTTATTGTCCTAAGTAATACATTTAACTACGATGATTTTTGGCATGAAATTTGCAAGGAGGAAGTTTATGTTGCAAAGTCAGACGTTGTAATTTGCAATACAAATATCAGAGGACTAAAAGAACTTGCAAAATTGTGCTTAAGGGTAACCTAAGAACAACACAGAGATGAGCTGGAAAAATGAGCAAGCTCTTGAGAGAAACACCTGAGAAAAAGAAGAGAAGTCAGGCATGTGGGTGAAAGCCTATAATCAAGCATGTGGAAGGTTGAGACAAGAAGTCACTGTGAGGTAGAAAAAAGTTTGGTCTATATGATGAATTTGATGCCAACTAGAACTACATTGCAAAAACTTATTTAAAAAAAAAAGTGAGGATGTACGCATGCAATGTCCAATAAGGGCAATCAGTGGGAAGAAGCTCATATAGGTAGAAGGAACTAAAGGAAAATAACTAGCATAACTTCAGGGATTGGCAGTATTTACTATACTATTTATTTCATGAATGTCTGGGGCAAAACCCAGGGCCTTGTCATGAAACTGCTTGGCAGCCTTTGCAAACACTGCAAACTGTGTGACAAATTCTCTAGAAATGGCTACAGAGGCCAAGGGGTGAGCCTTCCTTCTGCCTGAGGGGATTCCCGGTGTTCAGCAGCAGTCTGGGATAATTGCTCGATCTGCAGTGAAAGAGGACATGTAAATGGGCCATGCTTGGTCCCGTGAGTGTGAGGGTGGGGGTGTCCTGGGCAATATGCTTTCCCAAGTAATGACGTGTTCTGCCAACACCATAAAGAGCTGTGACAGGATGTCCTGTGGGGCCACTCAGGCCAGTGCACCCAGCATGCCAAACTCAAGGGACGGGGTTAAGGCCAGAGACCTGTGCTGCCCCTGCTGGAGGAGAGGCCATCTGAGCCCTGGAGCCTCTGGCCTCTGTGGTAGCTGCGCATCCGCTGAAGTTCGCCCCACCGACTGCTCTGTGCCGCTCAGCACGATGGCCAGCTCGCGGCGGCGCAGCCTGGACGACGAGCAGCCTGAGGACTCGAGCCGCCGTCAGGCCGGCCGTCTGACTCGGGAAGAGGCCTACTACCGCTTCGTGAGCGGCCTGTCGCATGAGCACTACAGGCTCATG
>PVIR01036679.1:0-15665 GCA_004026965.1 Petromus typicus | reverse complement strand
ACATAACAATACTGGGTGTGGAGACCCACACCCAGCAGCAACCAGTACCACATACCACAGTGCCGGGCGTGGTGGCTCACGCCTGTAATCCCAGCACTCGGGAGGCAGAGGCAGGAGGATTGTGATGTGAGTTTGAGGCTGAGCTCAGGGCCAGCCTGAACCACAAAAGCAAGACCCTGTCTCAAAAAAAAAAAAAAAACCTAAAAAAAACCAAAAATAGACTCACAGTTTCAAATCTAGGTTCTGGTTAGAATTGGTTCAACTACTGACATTTAATATTACTCAAATGGAAATAAATAGAATCATTGAAACAGAAGGATTAAAGACAAGATTGTATAAATAAATAAATACATACATACATAATAAAACTAAACAAATTAATGCTTTTTTAAAAATCTAAATATACTAGCACTGTCAAATATGAGAGAAAATACAAACTATATCACATTCTTGAAAACATTAACATATATCTATAGATTTTATTTTTCAAATAAAATATATTAACAGAGCAGATTAAATTACACATTTTTCTTACTCAGAATTGAGAATATCATTTGCATTTTAAACAAGTTTTTCTAGTGCACCTGATGTTTTACTCATATGACTACTGCTTTAACTGAAGTTTTGTCATTTCTCACTTGAATTCGTATTTTTCACTTTGCTTTTTTTGCCTTCATTATCTTTCCTCAGTCTGATTTTCAAGTTTGGGCTAAAATTATCTTTTTGTATTTCATTCTTTCTGTCAGAAGATGATTTCTTCCTTGGGCATAGAACAACTGAACAATAACAACAACAAAAAACTTCTCATAACACAGTTCACATTTCACAAGTTACAAACTATTTGTTACTTATGAAAGAAATGTCTACGAGGTGAACAGATAACTTTTGAATCACAATTAATAAAACATTAATGGTAATTTGGGCGCAGTGAACATTCAATGCCCCATTGCTCCAAAATAATACACTTTATTACTAGATTAACATTTAGAACATTTTTATTTTTTAAAAGTAAGTGATATTTTCAAACAATAAAAAGGACAAAATTGGACATACAGCTTGATGTTTTGCTTGGCCTAATAACAATGCTCTATAGGAATGCAGTGTCTTTGACGTGCAACCACTTTACTAACAAATCCAGTTTAAATTTTGTATATGTAGGGATGAGGGAAGGGGAGATCAACTAAGTCTGTCTCTCAACTCATGTTTTGTAAAAGGCTTTGTTCAGATAAAACTGTGTTGTACCTTTGGTGACACAACACTTAAGTCTGTCCCCCAGAGACAACTTCTGGTCGGCTGAGAGTAACACATGAGCTGACAGGTTCCCACTTCAGATTCTTCAAAGCACCCTCAGATCGCAGTGTAGAAGTACCAGTCTCAGTCGAGGACCACCCACAGCATGCAGATTGTGGTGAAGCTTTTGCTAGGTGTTCTCTCAGCCAGAGCACTGATGGGTGCTGGTACATTCCCATACTTCCATTACAGTCTGAGTCCTGGCCTAAGCCTTTGCTTTTACAGATGTCAGAATGGATTGAAGAGGCATCGTCCTCCCTTTAACTACTTGTCATTTTTATCTTTTACTTGAAAGAGTCTTCAATTAATTATTAAACCACAGATTTCTGCTCAGTGTATCTTTCCTAAAGGAATAGCTGACATACTCCTGATGTAAAATTGAACAAAATAATTGGCAGTCATACAAAAGCATAAATGATTTTTAAGTCTCAAATGAATTCACATGTCTGTTAAAAGCTCAACTCTGAATTAGTAACTACCTTTCATTGGCAACTCTCATACATAGGTTTCTGCATGAAGTTCTGTTTATTATTAATGGAGTTTATTTCTTCAATTTAGATTTTAATAAATAAGTAAGTATAAGACATATCCACTAGTTCCTCAATTTCATCTGAGGAATATTTCTATTATTTTAGATATATTGGTTTGTTTTTATGACTCTAAGTTAATCTTATCACCATTTGCTGAAATGTGTGTAGTGTCACCTCTAAACTTGTATTTTAATTTCTCAGTAGCATTAACAGTTGCATGATTATTACAGTTATAATTTTTGTTTTGCCTCTGCAGAAGATTTTCCCCCATGGGTCAATCTTAGTGCATAACTTCAGTCCGTATAGCACACTCTACTGTGAACTTAGAAAAGTGAGAACTCTAAAACACTATTTGTTTAATGCTTTAAGACATGATAATTCTAGGAACAAAACTAATGCAAGTCAAAGTATTACTAAGGTATATATCAACATACTGTCAAGGTCATTTAAGATTTTAAAGTATGCTGTTGTTTTACTTTTCCTCTGCCCTTAGTCACCTTTTTGCTTTCCTTCCATTAGAACATTCGGTCCTATAACTTGTAAATTAAGCCTCCAACATAACAGGAGTAGAACCATATTGCTCCAAAATGTACTATCAGAAATGAAGGGAATGAGGTTGTCCATGTAGTGGCGACCGGGATTCAAGGCTGATCCTAGTAGTGATCATTAGAAGGGGAGAATTGTCTTCCCAATCTGGGAAGTCCAGAGAAGGATCCGAGAATGCTGACAATCTGAGGAAGAAGGTGTTCTTGCATGGAGGCTGTTTTCCATGCAGGGTTTAGCCCCAAATGTGCCAATGAGAGTGCTTTGCTGTTAACAAAAGACCATCAGGTCATATTAAGAGATTCTCTTTGTGTCTGTGTGTGTGTGTGCATGTGTGTGGGGGGGTGTATATATATTTTTGTGTGTGTCCAATAGTGGAAACCACCCATTGGTTTATCAAATAAAAGAATTACAAAGATGGATAATAAAAATATAAAACTGAGCTTTCTGTGATTGAATTTGGATTGAGATACTGACATGAACTTAGAATTTTACATATGTTATGAAGAAGATGTATAGATATTTGCACAGCACATACGTATATTCATAAAAACTCAACAAACATTCACACATAACATACACGAGCTTTGTCCACTATGACAGCCTGAGAGCTCTAACATGTCAAGAACACAAAGCAATTATTACACCAAGATCTTTCTTGCTAGTTACCATTTCCCATTGGAGATAAATTGATGCTCATTAGAGAAGTGTCCACTTTTGGACCATGCATGTTAATGTACAAGATGAGAAGTTTATGCCTCTTATAACAAATACAGAAATGTTTTTAAAAATAATAGAATATGTGAGAACTACATAGAAACCAGTTTACAGTGTGCATCCTATTGTCAGCTTGCATATCACAATAAATAAGACACACTTTTAATGAAAATATATTTCATAAACCCATATAATATTAAATTATTAGTTAATAATTTGAAATTTTGATGGATAATATTCATATAGCCTAAAATATTATTCTTAAAATGAAGGTTAGTTAAAATATTTTAATTGAGAATTCTGTGACATTATTTTAATGAATTGATCTATGTAAAGGGTAGATGAAAATCACACATTTTTAGGTAGGAAAATTAACAAAAATTAATATAAAAATTAAATCTTGATTATTCCCAAAAATATAAACTTTATTTTTTATTAATATTATAGTATCATTTTAATAATGAATACAATAATGTTATCCTTAGCTAAATCACAAAATATTTAGAAGCTTTTAAAGAACAGAAACATGAAAATAATTTTAAAGCAAGCATATAAATATCAGTTACTTTCAAAAACCCATTGAAGGAGGGCTTTATGAGAACTTATTTTCCTGCATACTTATTAAAAACTACCAGGATAATTACATACTTCAAATCTTGAGAGGAAAAATTAGTCTCTTCTTACAATGGTTTTATTTTAAGCCTTTGTTTTTACATTTAAGAATGAACTAGTCTGAAAAGATAATGAGGATAGAAGAGAATAGGGAACATTGCATATAGAAATGAAAGACATAATCTGGAAGGAAAGCATACATAATTTTGCACTTAAGGCAGTACTTATAACAGATATAATATATAATTAAATTATAGAATTTAAACTAACCAAGTTATTGCATTATTAGAGGAAATGTTGGTGGTACATGTTATAAAATACATTACTATATACAAAAAGAAAACTTACATAAGTTACAAATGTCAAAGAAATGGAAGAGATAATGGATTTACATAAGAACTTGGAATGTATGCCTTCATATGCTGTAATTATTTTAATTCAAAGCAAATAAAATATATAATTGATTTAGATAGAAATCATTTTCATTTAAAAAATAGTATGTACCTTAACAAATTGTATTGAGTCCCAAGAAAGAGGTACAGATCTAAGAAGCAAAAGCAGTTTTTCTGGAAGTCATTGGTACAACACCTTTGTAATAAAAAGCTATGTTTACAGCATTAATTTCAGTGGCACTGATAAGGAGCATGTTATTTTTACATCAGAAATGACTCAAGTAACCTCTTGTGTCTTATGATTCTATTTTCTGATTTAGTATCTGAGGAATAGTCATTTAACTTGTAGACATTTACATATTTCTTTAACTCAAGAAGAATGTGGACTAAGATATTCATGAAGCCATATAGATTGCGCACAGTGTACAATGGAAATTTTCAAAAGGAGAGAAGATACTCTTTCTTTTCTTTCAGGTTGTGCTGAGAGATACACAGGGATGTCAACCATGTCACTGTAGATCAGAGTGTCTGTAAATTATGCCCAATAAAATGCTGCTTTGGAGCTGTATTTATAATATGAAAAATATACAAAAATTCAAAAATGTTATTTAAAAAACTTAGTCATGCACATAGGAAGTATGTTTTTATATGTGTATATATTGAGCATGGACATGTTCTTGTGAAAAATTTCAAGGAACACAGGATACAATGTTTGCATTTGTTTATATTGATTTTAAAACCTGAATTTAGGAACTTGTCTTTTATCATTATTTGTATTAAAGTTTCAAACTATTACATAAGTTTTCACACTAGTTAAAAAATACTGATAGGAAAAACAGAATTTGAAATTACTCATCTTTTATCCATATTAAATTCAGAGCCCTGCACACGCTAGCCTAGTACTGCACTGCTTGATCTATGTCCCTCAGCCTGAAGCTATATTTTGAAGATAAAAATAAATACATTCAAAGTAATCTCAAAAGTCAATAAAGTCAATGCTCTTACTTTACATCTCCATTTTACTACAGTAAAAATTGGGATTTCCTTTTACTGTGTGGTTCAGGACCTTATAATATCAATCCACACATTCTTTTCTGTTTTAAACATTTTTTAGTATTCCTGTGTCTTTGACTCTTTGCTTTCATGCTCCACATAGAAGCTGATCAGAGTTATTGCAAAAGCCAGGTGCATTTCTGTAAAATCAAATTCCTCAGTTAGCTATTTTTCAAGATACACTCATTTTTAATATCCACTAAGCTTAAGCAAACACAACTCGCTCAATATTAGTCTCAAAGCAGGTGATAGATGGAAAAGGGGGTTCAAAGTTATTTTCATGTAAATTTACTTCATCTGATCTTAGAGCTGTCTCAGTGATGAAATTATGCTGTAAAAAAATTAATTCAGGTTGACAAAAGCCTAAATGTTCAGTTCTCAGCTTTCTAGTGCATATTTGTTGGGAACCGTTTCCAACAGTGTCATGGCTACCTATGTAGGAGAGAAAAGTTGGTCTGATTTCTGGTTCAGAGCCCAACATTGTTTACCTTCCTCAAGGCTAATTACTGTCCTGACCGGATTAAACTAAGAACCTCTACACACCTTCACCAGATTAAACTAAGAACCTCTACATACTTTTGCCAGATTAAATTAAGACAGTTGTTAGCACACCATACCCACTAGTTCTTTATGATTAACCTTGAGATTAAACAAGCCAAGGATTCCACCCTTTTTCACTAACCTTTTTTTTTTTTTTTCTGTACAAATGAACGAAGCTAGTCAGTGTAGGTGGTACTTAAGAATGTATAAAGGAAGGCTGTTAAATAAACACTGCGCTCACTCAGTATTGACTGTTAAGCCCTTCCAACCCTACTTTTCTGTCCAGATTTATTTCTTATCCTAGCCCCTTGGCTTGGTTATCCCGTTGCTCTGCCCAGCTGGCCCCAGCAGAATTGGTGCCCGATAGTGAGGCCCGAGTAACGAGGACAACGGTGAAGGATGCCACTGGAAGACGTGCACACCTGTGGCTTACAGTGGAGGTAAGTACATTTTGAGGAAAAATTGTTTTCCAAACGTTCATTTGCAACGAGTGTTTATTGGAAATAAAACATGGAGCAAACATCTAGCAGAGGACTTTTTATTCTTTCTCTTAAGGATGCACTAAAGCACCGAGGAGCTAAGGTAAGTAAGAGTTAATTAAAAAATTTTTTTTTCTTTTGTTGACAAGGCATGTCCTTGGTTCCCTGAAGAAGGTACTTTGAATTTAGAAATTTGGCTTAAAGTAAGAAACCATATAGATGATTTTCATACTGAAAAAGGGGCCAAAAAAATACCAACGGATGCTTTAGCTTTATGGCGTTTGATTCAAGATTGCTTAGACCCTCGACATGAAAGGAATCATAAGGAGGAGGAAGAGCCTCCTCCTGTTGAGGAAGAAAAGATCTATGATGATTGTAACAAGGCAGAATTACCAGGCGTTCCTTCTGATTTCCCAAAGACTAATTGGGCTTTAAAAGAATCAGAGGACATTACAAAAGGAGAGGAGGTTCCTTATACAACCATTTTGGCCTCTAAGAAAATCTCCCCTTTAACCAAAGAAGATTTAGATAAGCGTGATTTAAGGTTATTGGAGGAATTTAAGAAAGATCTAGATGAGCGTGATGGGGAATTGCTAGAGGAACTTAAGAAGCGAGATCAAGAGTTTCTTGAGTGGGGAAAGAGATTTGTTGACTGAGGTGCAAAAATTACAAGAACGTCTTGAGAGTCTGACTACTTCTCCCATACCTACATCTTGTATGGAGGTCAGTCAGCACTCTCTTCCTGATTCTTCTTGCTATTATGCTGAGAGTCCTCCTACTTGTATTGTGTCTAAAACTGAAATTCAGCCTCACCCTCTGCTTGAAACAGCATAGGTAGCACAGATCCGCAGCCACAGTCTATTTCACAGAAACCTAATTTTGAGAATACTAACCATAACTCAACAGTTCAGACTGTCTCTCCCATACAACAAGCCATCCTACATGCAGTAGCCCAGGGAGAGCCGTTAGAGGGATTTAAAGCTTTTGCTTTCCCCATGGTCGAAAATCCTCCATTCTAGGAGGGAAGACAAAATGTAAGAGTTTAACAATAGCTTCCTTTTAAAACTTTAAAAGAACTTATGATTTCCTGCTCTCAGTATGGAGCACCGCTCCCTATACTTTAACTCTCATGAATACTCTCACTACAGGAACGTTACCTCCACAAGACTGGAAGCTTCTAGCTAAGGCCTGTCTTTTGGGAGGGGACTACATGCTTTGGCAGGCTGAATTTACAGATCTTTGTAAAGAATATGCAGCCACTAATGCTCAGGGAGATAAAGAAGATGATCTTGATATGCTTACAGGATCTAGGAAACATCTCCCTGTACTTGAACAATTAAATTATCCTACTGATGTGTATGCCCAGATAGCCAATGCTGCCATTAGTACTTGGACAAGGATTCCTTCCCCTACCAATAAGACTGAGGAATTAGCAAAAATTAGACAGGGACCTGATGAACCATTTCAGGATTCTGTGGCTAGACTCCAGGTGGCCTCTGACAGGCTCTTCGCTGATCGTGAGGCTAGTTATTTGATTCTTAGACAACTGGCACTTGAAAATGCTAATGTCACATGTCAAGCTGCCCTATGTCCAATTAGAGCAAAAGGATCTGTTAATGATTTTATAAAAACTTGTGTTAACATAGGTTCATCTTATATGCAAGAGGTGGTTATGGCAGCTGCCCTGCAGGGAAAGACATTACCTCAATTCTTAAAGGAATCTCAAAATAAAGGGGTTAAAGGCAGAAAGAAATGTTTTGGCTGTGGAGGAACTGGACATTTTCAGAAAGAATGTCCCAATCCAGAAAATAATCTTCAAGAGACAGCTTTGGTCCAAGGTCAAAATCAAACTCAGGGAGGCAATAAACCTCCTAGTGTCTGCCCTAGGTGCCACAGAGGGTATCACTGGGCCAATGAGTGTAAGTCTAAAACAGACATTGATGGGAATCCTTTGATCTTGATTCAGGGAAACAGACAGAGGGGCCTGCCCCAGGCCCCAAACAAACCCATATGGGGCAATTAGTCAGAATTTTGTGCAAGCAAACCACCCAGCACACCCAAGTAATCCATTCATGACCTCATTAGGGCAACCTCAGGCAGCGCAGGATTGGACCTCTGTGCCACCTCCTCAACAGTATTAACTCCAGAAATGGGAGTTCAGATTTTGCCTATTGGTGTGTTTGGGCCTCTTCCTTTAGATAGTGGTGGGTGAGTTCTAGGCAGGAGTAGCTCAACCTTGAAGGGTTTGTTGTTGTTCCAGGAGTCATAGATAGTGACTATACAGGAGAAATAAAAATAATAGCTTATGCTTCAAATAACTTGGTTTCCATTGAGGCAGGAAAAAGAATTACTAGCTCCTACTGTTACCTTTTGTCCCTCAAGGGAAGGCAGTGCCCCAGCCCCAAGAAAACAAAGGTTTCAAGTCTTCTGATGTTTATATGCATCAAGCCATTCAACAAAAATGATCTGAGTTAGAAATTTTGATTAATAAGAAGAAATGTAAAGGTCTCCTGGATACTGGAGCAGATGTCTCAGTTATAATGCAATGACATTGGCCATCTCAGTGGCCTGTGGAAGAGATCATGACCAATTGCAGGGTGTAGGAATGAATGAGGGACCTATTAGAAGTAGCAATTATTTAAATTGGGAGGATGGTAATGAGAAGAAAGGGACTTTAACCTTACATTCTTCCTGGCCTACCAGTGAATATATAGGGAAGAGACATTATGCAGCAAATGGAAATATATCTTTACAGCCCTAATCAACAAGTTTCTAATCAAATGCTTAATCAGGGACTCATGCCCACCCAGGGATTAGGTGAAAACAACCAGGGCATGACGGAACCAATTCAGCCAATGCTCCATGAGATAAAAAAGAATTAGGACATTTTTAATGGGGGTCACTTTTATTCCTCCCCCATACACTGATCCCATCACTTGGAAATCTGATGAACCTATGTGGGTAGATCAGTGGCCCCTTACAAAAAAAAAATAGAAGCTGCCTCCCAATTAGTGCAAGAACAATTGAGATAGGGACACATTGATGAATCTAATTCTCCTTGGAATTCACCAATTTTTGTTATCAAGAATAAGTCAGGGAAGTGGAAATTGTTACAGGATTTTAAAAAAGTAAACTCCTCTATGGAGATTATGGGAGCACTTCAGCCAGGAATGCCTTTTCCTGGGTTCATTCCTAATAATATTTATAAGATAATAATTGATTTAAAAGACTGTTTCTATATCATATCTCTACACCTTAGTAATTGTAAAAGATTTGCTTTTAGCATTCCACCTATTAATTTATAAGAACACATGAAAAGATTCCATTGGCTTGTGTTTCCTCAGGGTATGGCTAATAGTCCAACTTTGTGTAGAAAATTTGTGGTTTCTGCTCTTCAAAAGGTGAGACAACAATATGAGCAGGTTTATCTTTTGCATTACATGGATAATATTTTAATGGCTCATGTTGATTAAGGGTATTTTCTTGGTGCATTTGAAAAACAATAGCATGATCTCAAAGAGAATGGGTTGGTAATAGCAACAGATAAAGTCCAGAGGAACTCCCCATTCACCTATTTGGGTTATCAATTTTTTTCAAAGGGTTTCTCTGTGCCCCCACTCCAATTGAAGAAAGATAATTTGCCAACCTTGAATGATTTTCAAAAATTATTAGGAGATATAAATTGGACCTGGCCTTATCTGAAACTCTCTACCTATGAGTTAAAACCTTTGTTTAATATTCTCAAGGGGAACACAGAACACACTTCCCCATGTGAACTTTCTGAGGAGGCTAGACAAATGCTTCAGAAAGAGGAAAATGCCATCTCAAGCCATAATCTTACTTTCCTTGATTATACTTTATCTTGGGGAATACATATTTTATCTACACCTCATACCCCTACTGTAGTTTTTTTTTGTTTTGTTTTGTTTTTTGTAATCAAAACAAGCCTTTTCTTTGGGTACATTTGCCTGTGTCTCCAGCAAAAGTGTTAACTCCTTATTCCGAATTAGTTGCTAGTCTTATTCAGGAAGCTAGAATTTTATCTAAAAAACATGCAGGATGTGAACCTCCTTTTATTGGAATTCCTTGTTCAAAAACAACAACATTGGTTGAATCAAAATTCAGATTCTTAGGCTATTGCCTTCTCTCATTATCCAGGACAGCTAGTCAATCATTACCCATCAGACAAAATTTTTCAGTTTTCCACACAACATGTCTTTGTTTTTCCTACCATAATATCTAAGCGGCCCTTACCCTGTGCTGAACTTATTTTTACCATCGGCTCATCAAATGGTTGGGCTTCTTATGTCATTCATGAAAAGGCTACTAAATGGCATACAGGTTACAAGTCAGCTCAAGAAGTAGAATTAAGTGCTGTATTGGTAGTACTTCAAAATTTTGCACATTTCTTTTAATCTCTATTCTGTCAGTCATTATGTTATTAGGGCTTTAGAAGTTATTGAAACAGTTCCTTTTATTCAAACTTCCAATTTCATAATACAACAATTGTTTGTTTCAGTCCAAAAAGAAATGACAGAGAAATCAACACTGTTATTTTGAGCACTTAAGGGCTCATACAAATATACTAGGACCTTTGGTTACAGGTAATAAGTCTGCAGATAAGGCTCTAAGTGTAATGTTACTGTCACTCCAAGAATTAGCACAACAATCTCATGCACTTCATCATCAAAATAACCAAAGTCTTCAATTACAATTTAAAATTAATCATTGTTTCTCAATTGTGGGAATGCCAAAGCAAATTAAAACTGATAATGGATCTGGATATACATCCAAAGGATTTCAAACCTTTTGTTGAAAATTAAATATTGAATACATCACTGGAATTCCTTATAATCCCCAAGGACATGGGATCATTGAGTGTACTCATAGCACTCTCAAAAATCAATTAAATAAAATAAAAACTGGGAGTCTATACCCCCTGATGCCAGCCAACTATGTGACACATGCATTTTTCATTTCAAATTTTAAAATTTGAACATTATCAGAAAATCCCAAAGGCTGTGGCAATCAGAAACTAACACGTATTTTGCCTATATCAAGTGGAAAGACCCTCTTTTGGGGCAATGGAATGGTCTCAACCCTGTGCTTATTTGGGGATGAGGACATGTTTGTGTTTTCCCACAGGATGCCTTGGAGCCACAGTAGCTCCCAGAAAGACTGGTTCAAAGTACGGAGGCCTCTGCTGCACCTCCGAAAGAATATGGACAAATTAAAGATCAAGATAGAGAAGATGGAAGCTAAAGAAGCTGCTCGAGCCTGCTCAGAGGTTGCTGTTGGTGAACGACAAAATGAAAACAACAAGGTCATCTCTGCCCCCTGCAGCTCTACATTACAAAACAGTGTTCTGGTTTGTTTGGTGCTCTCTTGTCTACTTCCCATCTCTTCAGCTCTTTCTCTTTGGGCATATGTGCCAGATCCTCTGATTTTGCTTTCTGTAACATGGGAAGAAAAAGAAGTTCCTATCTACTTTAATGATTCTTAGCTTATGGGACCTCCTTCTGAAGGGCCCCAGACTCCTGTTGTCATGCATTATGGTTATTATCATGGAAAAACTAAAGGAGTTCCCATATGTTTAACCACTGATGTTGATCTTCCTGTACATCAGTTTATGTAATGGTTACGTATCTTTAACTTACAATTCTATGCCCACTCCACCTGAACAAAGGCCACAGTGGACTGTGAATTTCTTTTATCTTGATTTACAGAAAGCTGTTTATGCAGATGTCACTGCCCAGAATGAGTTCCCCACTGCAAATCTTCAGTGTCACCAATGAATACTGAACTCCCTTGGAAACAATGTTATGCTAAAAAGGGACAGGTTTTAGGATTTAAGAATACTATTCAAATATTTATTGACCTAAATGGGATGGCCCGAAAGCTGTATTGTGGTTTAGGGACACAAATTTGGACAGTTAATGGTAAAGTGTTTCAGGGATTGTGGAAATTGGGTGCTAGCTTGGGAAATATCATGTTTACTAGAGTTGTGGATCCCTCTGAGTACCATCTGGATGAGACAAACACTAACTTTTATTCATGGACTGTGCAGACTTGTGTTCCAGAACCTTTTGTTTTACTGTTAGGAAAATCTCAAATTAAGTGCAGGGGCCAGAATTGTACTGTAACTTGTGAGAATGGCAGTCTTGCTAATTGTGTTACCATGAGTCCTGATCTTATTACTGTGGTGATATTACAACAACCAGCATTTGTTATGGTTCCTGCAGATGTTACTGGGCCTTGGTATAAAAAGATACAGGGCTGCAAATTTGGCAAGAAGTTAAAGCCTTGCTAATTAGGCAAAAAAGATTTGTAGGATTGTTGATTGCTGGTATCACAGCTCTTATTATAGCTATTGCCACAGCTTCGGCTGTGGCCCTCTCCTTAACACAATCTATACAAACAGCTCATTTTGTTAATCATTTAACTGAAAATATTTCTTTGGCAGTTGGAACTCAGGAAGATATTGATTATAAAATGGAAACCAAAATTGCAACATTGTATGATACTGTTACATATTTAGGGGATGAATTACAAGCTTTAAAGATCAAGTCAAGGTTACAATGTCATGCTCAGTTTAAATGGATATGTTTTACAGCAAAGGAATATAATGAATCTCAGTATGAATGGGATAGAGTAAAGAAACATTTATAGGGAGTTTGGCATAGTGCTGATGAAGCTTTAGATTTAAAGGTTTTACATCAAGAAATTACAGATATCCAAAATGCCCCCAAATTAGATATTGATGTTGCTCGAACTGCCAAAGATTTCATTGATAGATTACATACCATCATGCCCACTTGGCATAGCCTCACCCCAGTGGGTTATGGATTGGTTGTGGGAGGAATCTTTTTATACCTGAGTCTGTTTCTCCTGCCTATAATTATAAGAGGGATTTTAGAATTCTCACAAATCTGTATAGAAATGAACAAATAAAAGATTTTTTCATGAGTTATGAGTTACAGCTGCAAGCTCCCCGCCCTCAAGCCAATGGTCTAAAATTTTTTTGCAGAGACTGGTAGTCAATGATGGGTAAGAAAGATGCACAAGAGATTACCAAACTAAGACAGAGCATGGGAGCTTGGATACTCATGGCTTGATGACGGGTAAGGAATCACCTTGGCACCTCTTGCCTAAGACAGGCACAGTCATCTAGCATTTATAAATTATATGAAGAAAGGGGGGAATAAAATATGTGAAGCGCAATATGCAAAGCCAACTTGTAACCTCTGCTGAAGATAAAAAAAACATGTGTTAAGAGTTTGATATGATACAGATGAATCTTTAGAAGCTTTACATCAAGAGATTACAGCTATTGAGAATGCTCCTAAACTGGACATTGATGTTGCTTAGACAGGTAAAGACTTAACGCTACACTGATCACTTGGAATAGTTTAGTTCCTATAGGATATGGTTTATAGGATATTTTATTTTTTGTATCTTGTTATTTTTTTACTTATATTGACCAGGAGAGATATTTTGGAATTTTCTAAGATCTATGCAGAGATTCACAAGAGAAAAAAATTTATTTAAATAAAAAGAAAGGAACTGTTGGGAGCCGTTTCCTACAGTGTCATGGCTGTCTATGCAGGAGAGAAAAGCTGGCCTGATTTCTGGATCAGAGCCCAACATTGTTTACCTTCCTCAAGGATAATTGCTGTCTTTGCCAGATTAAATTAAAAACTTCTACACATCTTTGCCAGATTAAATTAAGACAGTTGTCAGCACAACCTGCCCACCAGTTCTTTATGATTAACCTTGAGATTAAACAAACCAAGGATTCCTTTTACACTAATCTTTTATTTTTATTTATTTATTTTTTTTCCTGTACATGTGAAGGAAGCTAGTTGGCACGTAGGCAGTACTTAAGACATATCTAAAAGGCTGCTAAATAAAGGTGGCACTCACTCAGTATTGACTGATAAGCCCTTCCAACCATACATTTCTGTCCAGATTTATTTCTCATCCTAGCCCTTCAGCTCAGTTATCTTGTTGCTTGTCCCTGCTGGCCCTGGCACATATCCAATGATGCATGTATCGAGAGAATATTCATTTGCCTTGTTTTTTAGTGCCTAATACCCATGTAGAGACAATCTCTAAAACTGACAAAACTAATCCAGTCTTTTTTATTTTTTTTAACGAAAAGACTTTGGTTATCTGGTACATTCCTTTAACATCAACATATAGAAAATAATTTGTCCAGAGCTTATTAATTATTTAATGAAAATCTTTCTGATTTAAAAACAATACTTGGATAAACACAAAAACAAACGCTAATACGTAAACACTAAAAACACAGGAAAAATTTTCAAAAATTCTTTACCCTCACTCCTTTGTCATGAGATATTGTACCACTTGTTTTATCATATTTTAGTTTGCTAGCCTTTTATTACTATAAATAGTATCATTAAATATTCTAATTCTTCTAGTGACATATTAAATTGGCACAATAAAAATCCTCACAATTCTACCATTTTTTTGTATTCCAGAAACCTCTGCAGTAGGCTCCAGTCTCCTACCTAGTGCACAATCCAAACTTGACAGGGGAGGGACTAAAAATCAGAACTAAGAGAGACAGAAAGGAAGCCTCCTGGATGACCAATGACAGAGAAATTGACAAAGGCACTGGCCTATCCAAGATCATGTTTATTGGTTATCAATTAAGGTAAAGGCAAGCTACATGCAATAGCAATACTATGTGCAAGGATATGCAGTAGTGTGATTTCTACAGAAACTATTGTAAGCAAGGGTCACAAAAGATGAGACATAGCATTCTCAAACTATGAACAAGTTAGACAAACTATATGATTATAATTAGAACACTAGCATTCTAATAATTTAAAAGCAGAGTACCATCTCTAAAGAGCTCAACTATGGACTAACTCTTTACAACCTGCACTACTTACAGCCTGCTTTGGCCATAATCAATATTGCAGTCCTCCACTTTGGCCAGAAGAAATAATTTAATTACTGATTATTATTGGAACAATCACTTGTCTAGGTGCAGAAATATGTCTCTGCATTTAATTCCCAGCAATGCAAAAGAAGTAGGAATGTATTTGACCAATATTATGCTTTGTGTTCAGATCTCCCCCAAAATCTCATACAGAAGAAGTGGGACTTTCTTCCTCAGTGATCATGGAATCTGGGATATGTACTTCTGGGGTTAAGAGTGTGCAATTACTGAGCAATAACCCATGAGTGATTAGTCTGGCACCGCCCTAATCCTGATAATCTGAATAAGATAAAATGGAAAGAAAGATACTGTTAATCCCTTTTGTTACTTTTTTGCTATAGACATCGTGCTGTTTCACACCTGTTATCTTGTTCACCAGACCAGCCTCAGAGCCAGCTGATTATAGAGTGAAACCTCTATGAACTGTAAAACAAATAAATCTCTTCTCTTTTAACTGGGTAATTTGGTATTTTGTCTCAGCAATGAGAGAAATATAACTAACACAACCAGCATGGAATATTTTGCAATCATACTTAAA
>PVIR01036678.1:0-15542 GCA_004026965.1 Petromus typicus | reverse complement strand
AACCCGGGTCCTTGCGCTTGCAAGACAGGCGCCGGAACCACTGAGCTAACTCCCCGGCCCTCATTTCTCATTTTTAAGATCATCTCTGTCTCCCATTGTATGTGTGTGTGAAGTCATAGTTCAACTTTGGATTCTTTCTTTTTTGACCGGGTCTCGCTTTGTAGTTCAGGCTGGCCCTGAGCTCAGCCTCAAATTCACAGCAATCCTCCTGCCTCTGCCTCTCAAGTGCTGGGATTACAGGCGTGAGCCACCATGCCCGGCACTGTGGTATATGGTACTGGTTGCTGGTGGGCATGAATCACCATGCTCGGCATTGTTGTTTGTAGTTACCGAGGACTGAACCCAGGACCTTGCACTTGCAAAGCAGATGCCAGAACCACTGAGCTAAATCCCCAGCCCTATAATTATAATACTGCTGAGTCTGTTCATATCTTCCTTCTTCACTTGATACTGTTTTCCATCCCTGAAGAATTTGCAGGTTGGAAAAAACAGGTGGAATAGTGAAAAGAGGTTGTTATCAGTAAGAATTTCTGAATAAATTCTGAAAGCTTCCCACCTCTATGAATGATAGCTAAATTTGATGAAAATAAATTTCAGCTACTGTTTGTTTATTATGTATGCAAATCACATTGTCGGCTACCTGGAGATGGAAAATAATTCATTGCTGTTTTCTTTTTCCTTTGCACTTTTTCTCAAGTTATGCTTGGCATAAATGTTGGCAGTAAATTTATATCCTACCCAGAATCCTTTGTCCCTATTTCACCTGTTTTCTCCAAACATGTATTTGGTAGCCTAGTTGATTCTTTTTCCTTTTTCTCCCTCTTTTCTGATTTTGAAATTCATTTATAAACTCCTGAGCATGTAAACAAAAAGTCAATGATTAATATTTATCTGAGAACTTTCCTACATGTAACATATGAAATATAGAATTGATAAGCTGGTGAGTATTAGCAAGTGTTAATATCAAGTATTAATTTTTTCACTAGAATAATGAGCAATTCCTATTATATAATTACCAGGCCATTAAATGCTAATCTGTAATTTATGGTCACACAATTTACTTTGTGGGTTATGAGAACATGTGTAGCTTGATGGTGATTTATGTAAAAAATGAAAGTTCAGTAGATTTTAGTCAGGAATTCAACAGTACAGTTTGGGCACTGCAGACTAGAGATGGTGTGAAATATAACACATTTGGTGTGAACTGGTAAATCAGCACTGTTACAATGTGGATTTTTAGAATTTTTGAACTATATATGTGTTTACCTATCAGCATATGAAGTAGAAAAGTGATTTCCTACATAGAAGTAAAATTTAGTCTTAGATGATGTTACAGCTGTTGTTCTTGTCAGCTCATCTTTCCTTTGTGAGTGGAAGCAGACCACAATACACCAAACGTCTTAAAACAAGATGCTTCATTGCTATCTGCTGGGAAGTTATAAAAAAAATTCCATCTTTTTCATAAGCAAAATAACTAACTCACAAAAATTCTCCGAATGATATAGGTGAATCGTGTCCTTGTAGGTGAGGGGCCCTTGGGCAGTACCCACTGTAGATAATCATCCTTGGCTCTCCTAACCCCAGCCACTTAGATTTAACTCTCATTGCTTTCATCCTTCTGCTGAGAGAGTACATTTCTGACTGTATGAACACTTATGCACCTGAATCTGCTGTGCTCAAACTGTAGGTGGAAAAATGGGGGATGGGGACATAACATACAACAGCTTCTTCTTCTTCTTCTTCTTCTTTTTTTTTTCTGAGACAGGGTCTCACTTTGTGGTTCAGGCTGGCCCTGAGCTAGCCTCAAACTCACATCACAGCAATCCTCCTGCCTCTGCCTCCCAAGTGCTGGGATGACAGGTGTGAGCCACCACGCCCGGCACTGTGGTATGTGGTACTGGTTGCTGCTGGGCGTGAGTCTCCACGCCCAGTACTGTATGTGGTGACTGGGGATTGAACCCAGGCCCTTGTGCTTGCAAGACAGGCGCCGGAACCACTGAGCTAAATCCCCAGCCCCAACAACAGCTTCTACTGAAGCTAGTAGCCTAGTCTAGCAAGTCAATCTAAGAGTTTAAGACTTTCACACCAGCCTTGGGACAAAGATCAGTACATTCCCCGCAGGACTGAACCCATTGGGTCTGCAGAAATAGAAGAGGAGGAGGGACTGGGTCTTCCCCTCTTTTTCTCCCTCCCTCCCTTCTTCCCCTCTTCTGATACTGGGGATTGAACCCAGGGCCTGTGTGTACAAGGCAAGTGCTACCACTGAGCTATCTCCCCAGCCTTTCCAAATTTTTATCTGGAGACAGTCTTGCTAAGTTGTTTAGGCTGGCCCTCAACTTGAGATCCTCCTGTTTCAGTCTCCTAGAAAGCTGAGATTTCAGGCATGAGCTATCATGCCCAAGTCAGGCAAACTCTCTCTCTCTCTTTTTAAAATGGTACTGGGATTGGACTTATGACCTTGCACTTACCTAGCAGTGCAGTGTTTTTGAGCTACATCCCTGGCCCCCAGGCAAACTCAAAAAGACAAAAAATTCTTCTCTAAAATCAGGTAGATTTTGGATGAGCCAGCAAGATTCATAAATTAAAGAATTTTAAGTGGAGGTAGGAGAGAGAGTGTTAGACATATTAGTTATAATGTTTCAGTACCAATGCACAAGCTTTTAAGAGAAGGGCGATATTACCCTGGAATCTAGGACTTAGAAGCAATGGTTAAGGATCTATTAATATTTTCTATTTCCAGAAGCAGATAAATTGCTAATTCCCCTTGCACAACCTCAGGTATATGAAGTAAATCCTGAGCGGACATATTTCTTGAAACCCCAGCAGCAAACCTTAACGTTACCAATAACCTATACAGATACCCACGTGCTTAGCAGTTCAAAGAGCAACTGGTCTACCAGACCCATTGTCCTAAAAACAATACGTGTGCAGCGAGGGCGTAGAAAGGATACTGGGAGGCAAAGCATGAGTTGAACAGGGACGAGGAGGCAGGATGTTGGCAGGCAGAGACCAAGAAAGACAGCCTGGCTGGAAATGATGGTCATAAAGTGTGTGGGGGAGAAGGGAGCATTCACGGGCCCCAGAGACAGAAGAGACAGCACGGTGGCATGTCTGGCCTTGAAGCTGAGCGATGGAGCCCGGGTGGACAGAAAAGGAGGCGGAGATGAGGCAGGCGGACAGGAATAAGACCCAGGAGACAGGGTGAGCTCAGGGAGATGGAGGAATGAGAGAGCATTTCCGTGCAGGGCGGCGTGGAGGGGGAGAGCGAATGTTCAGGTAGGTGAGACAGGGGTAGGAAAGGACACATTGGTGTCCTAGACCCCAGGGAGCGACTTGATTTCAGGACCGCACTCTACCTACGCCTTGGACCCACTCTTTCCACTAAGTAAGAAATCTTGGGATTGTCACCGCGTCCTTTGTCTCTCCCACGGCACCTCCAGGACCTGTCCTCTTCTGGCTACATCATCCCTCAGCGGCACACAGGCGACCCAGAGTGTGGGTGCCCAAGGCGTTCGCGTGGGCGTTGAGGTGCCCATTCTGTTCTTTGGGGTGCCTTCCTAGTGTTAGATGGAGCTGGGGGAGAACAGCAGGGTTGAGGCGATGTCCCTGAGAAAAGGAGGGGTCCCCAGACAGGAAGGAGCGAGAGACTGCTGCGGGCCCTCGAGGTCCTGTCCGGCAGCCACTGCCCACCTCCGTGCCGGCCGCAAGGTGGTGCCCTGTCGCCGCCAACGTCCGCGCCACACTCTGGTCCTGAAAGCTCCGGGTTTAGGCCATTTTCGCCGCTTACCGAGGTCTTTCCATCTCAGAGCCCTCCGCCCAGGCGACCCGGGTCCGGGGGGAGAGGCCGCCCCCTGGCCGGACCTAAGGGTCACATTATCCCCGGGGAAAAGGTGAGGCTCTGGGTAGAACCAGCGGGCACTGCGGGCTCGGGGACCAGAGGCCCGGGCGTCCGTCCACGTGGGGCTGTGTCTGGAGCCTGCAGGGGACTCGCGCTTCCAGTCCCAGCGCAGGGACCAGCTTTCTCAGAGGCAAAGTGCTGGAGGCACCTTGGCGGAAGGAGTCCGTCCAGCCCTGGGCAGCCGGGCAGTCGAGCTGGGGAGCCGGCTACTCATTTGCAGGTCACACCCCGGGGCCGCGTCTGACCAGGGCCGAACTCCTAGCGGCACGTTAGCTGCAGAATCGATGAGCGGGTGACTGCAGTGACCCTGTGAACCATCCCTCCCTCACCGAGGCTTTGGGAGCATTTTAGATCTAAACTATAGTCCTATCTGGACCTGTATATGAGCAGTGTGGGGGCTGCGGGTGCAGCTCAGTGACGCTGGTGGGGTGGAGGCCATGGGCTCAAAGCTCAGCAGCAGAAATAAAACAAAGTGTCCAAACCAATGGGATGGTTTAGTGGAAAGACAAGAGTACACAGCTGATATTTCAGAGTGCCAGCGCGACACATTTTCTTATAAATACATGAGCCTTCGATTGACAACGACAATGAATGTAGCCAGGGAAACTGGCCTGTGGCTATATCCCCAGCTACTGAGGAGGCTGAGGCAAGAGGATTTCCTGAGTTCAGGAGTTTGAGACCAGCTATTGGGGTGAAGCAAAAAGGTCAAAGGAAAGGAAGATGCAGGTGGAGAGGACAAAGGGGGAAAGGTATTAGCTAATACTTGCTTTATGGACACTAGGACTGAGAGTGAGAGGTAAAAAATAAAGCTCTTCAGTTCTGATGGGACCCACACTGAGCACATGCTACAGACGTTTTTCAGTCTTAGCTGGGCTAGTGGATTCTGACTCCTATTGTCTTTTTGTTGCCCTACTGCCTTGCCATGGGGCAGCAGGAAGCTGTGCACTAAGCCGAGGGCTTCTACAGACAATATAAAATAGCAACCTAAAAGGGAAACAATACATAGGGAGATAAACAGAGACCTTTTTTAACTTCTCAAAGTCCTAGAGTAAATCTTTTTTTTGAGCCAGGGTCTCACTTTGTAGTTCAGACTGGCCCTGAGCTCACCATGCCTGGCATTGTTGTATGTGGTTACTGGGGATAGAACTAGAGATCTTGCATTTGCAAGACAGGTGCTGGAACCACTGAGCTAAATCCCTAGCCCTCCCAGAATAAATCTTACAGGAATATTTTAAGGGTTCAGTGTTGTCAGAACTCTTGACAAAGGACTTGCCTTCCATAGTAATTGTTCAACAAAAGGAAGCTCTGTAAAAGGAAGCTACCAGTCATTGCATTGGTCTGTGGTCCCATGGCTAGGACCAAATACTTCACACCCATCTTAAAGTAGAAAAGGTTTGTTCTAGGTCACGGTTTCTGAGGTTCCAGTCAGTGGTCTCCTGGCTCCAAGGCAGGAGCATCATGGTGGAAGGGTGTAGTGGAGCAAAGGTGCTTACATCATGGCAGCCGGAAAGAGCTCCAGCAAGAGAGACCATAGGAAAGCCTAGGGTGATTCACACTCTGCAGCTGGGGTCCTCTCCCAACCACAGTACATTCAGCTATGAACCGCAGTCAGTTCACTGCTAGGTACAGCATACCCAACCTGTGACCCAGTCGCCTCCCAAGGCGGTTCTTGGTCCAGTCAAGTTATTGATGTTAGCAGGCACCGTAGTGCTCTCATTAGCACTATGTAGCAGGCATTAGTGCTGTCACTAGTTACATTATCTCTGTGCCCAAAGTAGTCAATATTTGTGTGTTAGTGAAATAAGAGACTTTGATTTTTATGGCTATATGTTTTGACCATAGACCAGGATAGTTGGATGCAGAAGTCAGAGATTCATGTTAATGTACTCTTCTCCTGGTGAGAGGGGCTGCCGAGAGCACTGTGTTCAGAGCCCAGCCCTCGACCTTCATTTCTTGCTGACCATTTTCCTGATGTGATCCTTTAATTTCACCCTGGAACCCACAGAGCATGCTGTCTCTCACTTGGTGGAGCCCCATGGCTGAGCTTGGACCCGAGAAGATGATAACTTTACTGTCGTATAAAGTATTCTCTTTCAAGAGTAGGTTATAGGCAAATAGAGAATGAGAAAAAAACAGTGAAGTTGTCCATTGAATTTAACAATGTTGACAGCTATTTTGAAATACTGGTGTCAGAATTCTCCCTCTCAGCATATGAAGCATTATAGATACTGTGATAGCCCCTAACTTCAACAACCTTGCCTGCCACCATTACCCCCAGGGGAAGCCACTTCAGTGGAATCTGTGCTTGACTTATATGTTCTTTTCTACTCCAATGTGAAGCCTATAGAAATACATGACCTTTCCACAAAGGTTGTCATACTGTACATGTGCCTTTTCAGATGAAATGAGGCTCCAGGTTCCTTTACTTCCCTGGATATCTGTGCCCCACGTTTTACAAAGGAAGACATCAGGGGAGGGTGTGGTAAGTGACCAAGTCAGTGATTGTTCCCATAGCAAGTGTCTTAGATACCTTTCTTGTTGTTGAGACAAAACACCTGACACCCTGAGCTAAGGGAGGAAAGCCTTACTTTGGATCACAGGTTGTAGAAGCGTCAGTGTGTAATAAGCTGGCTCCAAGGCAGAGGGGTGCGAGAGAGGAGAAACAGGTAGCTGTAAGCCTCGAGTGACCACAGCGGCCCTCTTTCGTATATTCATTATATTTATTCTCTACTCAAGCTCAGGGTGGGACATCTTGACTCCCAGTATCTCACCATGAATCATTCCCAGCATCACACACCCTAGTTCCAGTTAGCTCCGAAAAGCTCCCCCTATGAGCACCTGAGACTTTGAGGAGACATCTAGGTAGAAGTTGTAACAAGGCCTGTATATACCCTGGATTTCATTCAGACCCTTGTGAGAGTGAGGAACCACCATGATGGAATAATAAAATGAACCTGTGGGAAGAGTAACTGCACATCCTGCCCCTCTACTCTGGGCCCTTCTCAATAGCACCACTGAGTCTGGTAAAACCACAAAAGCAGTATTTACATAAGGTGATGGAATTGTTGCCACGGCAAAGCCTACATCAACCTTCTAGTCATACTCACTAGTCTCAGTTGACTTAAAACCACAAATAAGAAAGGCTGGTAAGTGGCAGCCACACACTGTACTATGCTGAGCAGAAACACCATAAAGAAAGTTGTGCTCTAGCTCAGAGCCAACATTTGGCCCCTAAGCAAGAACTTCCAGTAGCCCATGAAGATGAAATGCAGTAACTGTGGTGAGATCTCCAGGAAGTGGCAATATATCTGGCTGGTGGGCAGTACAGAAAAGAAGCCACAACTGAGCCTCCGTGGTCTAGAGGAGCCAGCTGTATGCCTGAGAAAACTCCATCAAGATTCTGAGCAGTACCACTGAGTCTTAAAATGTTGAAGACTGTGAGGGACGGAGTTGGATTTCCAGCCCCAGGCCAGGTTTGCTGCTGAGGGTGTGGGGTCAGGGGCAGTCTTCAGCACCCTGACTCTGCAGAAGGGCTGGACTGATTCAATGAAAAGGCTCAGAGTCTGTGGGACTCTGTGAGGTCATCTACCGATCTTTAAAGTGCCAAACCCTCCTCCTGCACACCTGTCCTTAACTGAGAGAGAAAGCGACACCTGCAGAGGTACCTGCAGAGGCTGGCCACTGTTCCTCATCTCTTGGCAACTGTACCAGGCCCTCAATCTGCAGGCTGTGCTGTGTGACGGTCCCTAAGCCCCACTGATACACTGCCTGTTCATATTTGCATGAATTCACACTGGAGGGCTTTGTTTTCTGGTACAATTTAAAGTCCCTGCCTCTGACTAAATTTGCAAAATATTCAGGAGTACACAGTTTCCAAAGCTCTCCAGCTCAGGTAGAGAGGGCGGGTCAACCTAGGTGATCAAGTGTCAAAGCCAGTGGCAAAATGGACAAGAAAGCATGCTATGAGCCAAGGAGTCCTGAACCGAAACATGGCACTGACCAGCTTGGCTGATAGTCACCAGGTCTCTGCTGATGAGGGTCACCTGTCACTTGCTGGGACAGGGCATCCCTAGACCCATCAGTTGCTGTATTCCCCGGAGTTCCTCTCACTGATTCATCCCCTGTGGCCACAGTTCTGTGCTTCTGCACCTACATGACTCTTTGGAGTTATGAAGACAATCGTCAGACTGCCTGAAGGTTGCCCAAAGCAGGCAAGATTGCTCAGAACACTGCTAGGCCATGAAATGATGCTTGTCCCTCACTCTGGTGAACTCGCAATTTGGAAAACCCATCACCTCAGTGTTCTGCTGGACCGTGGGATTCTTCTGTCCTCCCACTTTCTGAGAGCAGGGAGGGTCTGCCCACTCCCAGACTGGTTATGGGGACTAAAGGAAGGGATCCTTTGGTTGTAGGCAAAGCTGGAGATGTCCAGGGCTGTGAAAAGGTGTCAGTGGCAGCCTCACCGTGTCCCCTAGGTCATCCACATTTCCTGCTCCTTTTTAGCAGGTCTCTGTAGTCCTCCCCAGCATTCCCTCCCCCACTGACTTGACGAGAAACAAGTAATACAGGCAGCACCAGGCTGGGGGAGCGGCCTTTCTTGTGTGTGCTAAGTTTAGGAAACCATGTAGAAGAACACTCAAGGTTTGCTTTACCTTTTAACTTACTTTGTCTCTTCCAGGACATAGAGGGACCCAAGTGGCCATTAACAGATTAAAAGAAACATGGGATAGATGGTGAACTGACGCAGAAATGCTGATCACTAGATGCAGAAGAGTCACTTTTGGTGAAAGTCAATACTCACCCACATCGAATCAAACTCTTTGTGAACTAAGAATAAAAGGGAACTGTACTCAGCTCACAAAGGGTTTCTGCAGAAAACCTAGAGCAACTAACATGTTTAATAAATGATGAAATGTTTATTAAGGTTGTATCAAAGTCAGAGGGACAAGAGGATGTCCTTAGCTGCTTCTGTTCCTTGTGCCGAAGACCTCATTGGTGTGATAGGACCATAAAAAGAAATTTGGATGGAAGGGCAGAAAAGGAAAAAGCAACTCAGTTTATCACAGGCTGTGGTTTTCTACTTGGTAAGTCCAAAGGAATTAACAGGTGCAGGATTGAAGATCAACATACAGAAATCAAATACATTTCAATACACTACTAACAAGCAAAATATAAGTCAAGACAAGACAGCAGTTAGAGTAGCAAAAAATTACCAAAAAATAATCCCTCCAAAGCGATTAAGAAGTATGTTCTATCAAATCTACAAGAGATTCATAGATTTCCTGGAGACAACGTCTAAACTTTACTGCAAATGTTTACAGCTTGCATAAAAGAAGACTTGTAGTATTGATGGATAGGAAGGCTTGATATGCTATTGTAGAGAATGTGTTTATGGGGCCAGGGATTTAGCTCAGTGGCTCTAGTGCCTGCCTTGCAAGTACAAGGTCAAGCACAAGGTCCCAGGCTCAATTCTCAGTAACCACATACAACAATGCCAGGTGTGGTGACTTGCCCATCAGCAATCAGTACAACACATCATACTGGCAGGCATAGTGGCTCACACCTGTAATCTGAGCACTTAGGAGGCAGAGGCAGGGTGATTGCTAAGTTGGAGGCTGAGTTCAGGACCAGCCTGAACTACAAAGTGAGACTCTGTCTCAAAAAAAAAGAAAAAATAGAAAAAAAGAGAGAACGTGTTTATAAGTTCTTTTATTGAAATCTCAAATTATTTAGTGAAATTCAAGGTGAGTCTGAAAATGAAGACACAGACAGGTGATTGTCCCTACCAGGTAACAAAAATTTATTTGTAAAGCAATGGCAATTAAGCCAGTATGGTATTGGCATTGGATATACACACATTTCAGTAGAATAGGAGATAAACAAATATAAACAGATATAAAATCCATTGATCTATGAAACTGGATTAATGACAATGGTATTGCAGGTCAGTGGGTTAATTATTAACTCATCTGTAGAGGCATGGGAACATTTAACTTTGGAGAGTAAAATAAGGTTGAAACCCTAAAATAAATAAGCTAATTAATTTTGGAAGTCACATGCCTGAGTAATGCTTCATTAGTTTCCCACTAGCTGTGTTGTAGATTACACCTTGGATGTATGGATTATGATTGTACTTGGCTAGGTTACTCTTTGGAGACCTGAAAAACTCTTGTTGAGAACACTGACTCTTGTTGGGACCTGCACAGATATCTGATGGCTGCCTGGAACTCGACCAAAGGCTTTGGCATTTCTGTCTTCTTGTGGTGTTTGTTCCCTTGCTACCTTTGAGTAAGATTCTACTGGGGTCTGCAGATGGCTATGTTGAAGGCTTATGAGTGCTTCTTTTTTTCTTTTCTCTTTTTCCTGTCCCCACTCTTATGCTCCTTTAGCAGCTACAATAGTCCAAGCACCTAAGATCCTTCAGGCTTATCCAAGACCGAGATCACAAAGCTGGGATGTTGGCACAGAATGATAGTGTCAGGCACAAGGACTCGGTCCTAAGACAAGTTGACAGTGACTGCCTATTGGACGGAGTCTTGCACAAAAGGTAAACATGTTTTGCAACCCAGCACCTCGCCAATGGAAATTACTTTCCCCTGTTTGGAAAGTAAGCTGGTCCATCTTTCTGTCTGCACTGACTCACTTGAGCCACTGAAATCAGGCAGCTCAAGGTGTCATCCCAATGAAGCCTTGCCTATACACTCATAACATTAGCCTGTTCTTGTCTGTCTCATGTTCATGACAAAAGATCCCGTCTCAGGTAATACATTGATTTTTCCCCAATTCTACACCATGTGGTGTATCTTCTTTTTGTTCATTATTGACCTCTTCCAATGAGGGTAAAATCTCCACAGTAGCAATGACTTTTGTGCACTCCTGCCTTCCTGGTGCCTAGGAAAGTACTTGCCCCATCACAGAAGCTCAGATGAGTTGAATTAAATGCTGAAGTAAACAATGAACTACATTTTCTGTATGTTATCCATTGCTGTATGACAAGTTACTCAAAATCGTGTAGTCGAAAATACCAAACATGTATCTCACATCGGTTTTGAAGGCCAAGAAGCCAGAGCAGCTTAATTGGGTGGATTTGCCTCGGGGTCTCTTAGAAGGCAGAGATGAATTGCTCTTCTACCCTATTTGATGGTCACACAAATTAACCTTGAAACAGTGTCCCTACATAAGGGACAAAAACTAGGAGACAGTGGCCATCATCAGAGGCCATCTTGGAGCTGAGCACGAAGGCCCTTCCTTTATCAAGACTGCTTTCTTCTCATTGCCAGCTTTTCACCCGAATGAAAGGTATCCCACAGCAGTACCCAGGGTGTATATGTTTTACATTTTTAAATTATCACATTAGGTTATTAGAGTCAATATTTAAAAGTGGAGGAAAGGCAAAGTAGCCTCCGTAGTGGTCTACTAGGAAGGACTGGTCTGGCAGTTAGTCAGGATGGCAGTTATGACAGTTATGAAGATGGCACACAGTTGGAATGTGGAGGCTGTGAAGAGTCTGAGAGACAGTTGAGAGGCAGCCCTGTCCGGAGACATGAGCTGCGGTGTACAGAGACCAGACATGAGGCACAGGCAAGAAGTCGTGCCTAATAAGTCCCTGAAAAGACATGCGGGGAAGATATGATCTGTGAGAGAGTTTAATCTGCTTTTGCTGTGCTTGAAGCAGAGAGATAGCTTCCTGGTAAAGATAGTGTTCTACTTTCAATTCTGCCATAGGAAATTGCCGTATAGGCCTGAGCAAGAGAAGTGTGCTCCCAGCGCGGCCAAGCCGCAGAAGTGTCCTGAAGTAACCCTGGGCTTCCTGACTCCGGGGCAATGACAGGCCTCAGGAAGAGGCGGCCAGCAGCCTAGGGAAACTGAAGGCAAGCTCAGAAGCAGGAGGCTGGGTGGACACTGAGGTCTGGAAAATAAACACACGAATCTGCGTGGATAAATGAGTTAGGGAGAGAGTTCCTAAAGAGAGGCAAGAGAGCCAGCCTGGTTCATTCGGAGAAGTGGCCCACAGCCATTCTTGCACCAAGGACTGGTTTAACTGAACGAAGTCTTCAGGAGAGGGGACAGTGACTCGGGAGCACACACCCTCTATCCCTTGTGCCTGCAGTTCACAGCGGGGTTTGCCTTTCTATGAGAATCAAATGCTGCCACTGGTCTGACAGGAGGGAGAAGTCAGGCCGCAGTTAGAGCGAGGGGGAACAGCTGTGAATACAGATGCAGCTTCACCTGCTCGCCTACACGTACCTCCTGTTGTGCGACTGGTTCCTAGCAGGCCATGGATCAGAGTCTGTGGGCCAAGGTTTGGGGACCCCTGCCTGCCTCAGAGAACCTGAGGAAGAATGGGGGAGTGGAAAATAGATTTGAGTAGTGGTCCTGCCCCCTGTTGGCTGAATGCTCTCGGGCCTTTGTTGACTTTTCTGAGCCTTAGTCTCTCATCTGACACTTCGGTACTGTGGTATCTACGGTGTAAACTGAAATGTGGAAAGCGTGCTCGGCACATACCCAGCGTGTTAGCCAAGTCTGAACGCACAAGGGGTGAAGGGGAGAAGCTGTTAGCAGCATCACTGATGTTCCAAAGAAAGTAGGGTTTTAAGACATAGAATGGGATCAGGATGTCATCCAGGGTCACACACTGAGCACATAGTGTGCTGTTCATTATGCATCTCTATGTAGGAAGTTGTGGTCTTCTCAAGCTACAGATAAGGAAAGTGAGGCTCCTAAATAAGGGATGGGCAAAGGATTGTTCAGAAAGATGTCGAGTTGGAACTTGAATCCACATCTGTGCAGTCCTATGATCTGGGTACCTATAGTCCCTGGGAACCTACAAGGAGGGAGGGCAGAACTGCCCAGTTGGAGGAGAAAGAGCAGCACCAGGACAGGCCGAAGCTTCAGCCAGGTGCATACAGAGGACCAAATGTGCAGTGTAACTCACTCTTCTGAGAACTTTGGCCAAGAAGGTACAAGGATTTAGGGGCGACTGAACAGACAAAGCAAATTGGGTCTTTGCGGGGCTTCAGAGCAGTCTGAGCTCTTCCATCACACGCCATCCATCCACGCATCTCCAGATCGCTGGGGCTAAGGAGTGGAAATTCACAGTAGAGAGAGAGATGCTATCTTTCTCTATGCAGTTCCCAGTCTGCCAGGAGAGAAGCTCCACTTTGAAGCTGAGTGTTGATGTGCATGTGAGATGACTGTGCAGTCATGTCCAGCATGCAGCTGGCCCTGGGGGACAGCGATTTGGAAAGGCAGGCTCAGCCTGACATTAAAGTCCTAGCTCCGGGTACAATATGTGGAAGTGTCTTGCTTGACCTCCCAGGCGCAGGAAGAGAGACAAGAAGGTCAAGACTTAGCTTTCAAAGTCGAGGAGACTTGAGTTTGTGTATACACTGATGAGAATATTCCAGCTGAGAGGTGGAGCCCAGGGAAGGGATGGGGGTCCCTGAGAAGTCTGGAGCAGTCTGGAGTGCAGGGGCTGCAGGAGCCGGGGAAATGGGAAGATTGGGGATAAAGAGAAAGGAGACAAATTTAAGTAGCTGCCTTGAAGGTGAGAAGAAAGCAGTGAGCCGAGGGGTTTTGGAAGATCACCATGCTGCATGGAGGGCTGGGCTGGGCTTAGTGTCCATTTCTGCACACAGGCTGGAAAGGACCCCTTTGTACTACTTTTGTCCACAGGACTACACAGCTTAGGTTCAGGGGAGGATGGAAGTCATAGAAAACTGAGGCTTAGCACATCACAGCAAGAAGGGCCGCTGCTTCCACTTGCATCTCCAAGTTGTGGGTTGAGGTGTGCCTGCAGGAGTGGGGGGTAGAGGGCAGCCTGACAGACGTCACTGACGTCACTGTACCGAGCCCAAGGCCATAGTGGACACCACACTGACCCTGTCTGTGAGAGGAGGTGCTTGGAGAGGCCTCAAAGCCAGGCTTTGGTTGCTGGCTTTTTGACCAGACAAGCAGAAAATTGTTTGAGGGATGGGGGGAGGAGCTGCCATCCATGTGCTCAGCTGGAGAATTTGTTTGTGAGAACATCTGTGTGAGCCGCTGAGCATGGCTTTGTAGGAAGAGAACAGTTGGAGGAGCTCAGCTCCAGCTCATCTCGTGAACCCCTTTGAACCCAGTGGGCACACTCCCAGCTGTACCCACCATCTCTGGGGCTGAAGGGCTGTTCTGATGCCCATGTTGCAAAGGAGGAAAAAGAGGGTCAGAGAAGTTGGTGACTTTGCCAACTCTCATGTGGTTCCCACCGTTTCGTGTAGCATACAGCTTGTGTCCCACAGTCTGTGCCATAGCCAGTCTCTCCCACATGCCCACAGGTCCCTCCCTTGGGCTTGTCCAGAACATGGCAACCTGGCCAAGGTCATTGGGTCTTTGCCCTCTACTGCTACCTGGAGAAGTGGAGCTGGACGTAGCTGGAGAAAACGTCCTTACCTTGATGCTGCACCACCTTGACACCTGAGTTCCTCACCTCTAACTTCAAGTAGGTCCAGTGGGGCTCTGGCCCGCTCATTCCCCCATTCCCCAGGTGGGCCTCTCATCCCCTCCTCGCACCCCTGGCAGCCTCTGGGGCACAGGTGTGCTGCATTTACGGTGAGAAAGCTTGGTCTCTGACCATCGGAGAAGTGGACAGAGGTCCTGACCTCCTCCAGATCCATCCTCAGGGGTCCCCCAAAAGAAGCAAGTTCCCCAGGGTTTGGCAATGACTCATCTGATGTTGACTGTCATGCTGAACTTACTTTTGGGAAACGGTGGCATTTTGAGCAGACATCTCATTTCTACTGTATTTTTCTGTCTACAGAATTACAGGCACCTCTGTGACTTCTCCTGGAGGAATCCAACGGGGCGCTCCCCTGTTCTGTCTGTCTGTCTGTCTGTCTGTCTATCTGCAGCCGGAAGAAAATCCTGAGCTGCAGAAGGCTCTGACTGTGCAACACACCTCCTTCCCCCTGGGAGGAGTGAGGCAACTTGAGGAGAACCTTGGGGCCATTCACTGTGACCCCAGCATCTCATGGAGCACATGGGAGCTTCTCCGCACACAGAACTGCTTCTCCATCTTCAACTCTCCTCTTCGTCGTGTGCAACCCCTCTGCCTGAGGCGCATCTTGCATCAGGGACAAACGATGGAAGTGACATCCTTTGGATCAGATACTTCCTTCAAGCCTTGGTGTTCTTGCCCATGCTGTTGAGGGCCGCAGAGCAGGACAATTTCTGTCTAGGTCCCCGGCCTGCACTTTCTAAGCCTCATCTGACTAGTCACTCCATAGGGAGCTTAAAACAATGTGACAAAAGTGGACTTCAAGGCATCTTTTTAACTACGTGGTTCTAGCCCATAATGACTAAATGGCCCCAGGAAATAGGCATTTCCTCCTAAGGCCACAAGTGGAGGTGACTTTCTTTGGTGACCTTCTTGGGTGGTGAATACTAGTTTTTAAAACCACAAATAGGAGTTGACTCTGCCCTGGTATGTTGCCTATTCAATGCCTCAGAGTGTAGGTTGTCTGTCTCTCTCTTAGGCCAGGTTAGACCCCAGAAAGGGTCTTTGCAAGGTAAAGCAAAACAGATAACAAAGCTGAAGTGATGGATGTCCATGAAGCCCCTTCAGGAAGAGGTGGTCTTTGTGGGTGGGTTGGAGCTGGCACCTCTGTAG
>PVIR01036677.1:0-15653 GCA_004026965.1 Petromus typicus | reverse complement strand
GAGGAGAAGTAGAAGGAGGAGGAGGAGAATTTCATAGGGAATCATGCCTTCCTCTCTGGCTAATTCAGGTCTTTATTAAAATGTCACTGTGTTCCTAGAGGCTTTTTTTTTTTTTTTAAACAGGGTCTCGCTTTGTAGTTCAGGCTGGCCCTGAGCTCAGCCTCCAACTCATATCACAGCAATCCTCCTGCCTCTGCCTCCCACTGCTGGGATTACAGGTGTGAGCCACCACGCCCGGCCCTGTGGTATGTGGTGCTGATTGCTGCTGGGTGTGAGTCTCCACACCCAGTATTGTATGTGGTTAACTGGGGATCAAACCCAGGTTCTTGCACTTGCAAGACAGGTGCCGGAACCACTGAGCTAAATCCTCGGCCCCTATTTTTTATATTTTTGAGACAGGGTCTTGCTTTGTAGTTTAGGCTGGCCCTGAGCTCAGCCTCAAACTCACATCACAGCAATCCTGCTTCTGCCTCCCGAGTGCTGGGATTACAGGCATGAGCCACCACGCCTGGCACTGTGGTATGTGGTACTTACGGATTGTTGCTGGGCGTGAGTCTCCATGCCCGGTATTGTATGTGGTTACTAGGGATCGAACCTGGGTCCTTGCACTTGCAAGACAGGCGCCAGAACCACTGAGCTAAATCCCTGGCCCCGAGGCGTTTTTTAACCACCCACACAAGCTATTTAATGGCTTCCAAGCTATCCAAGGCCTCACGCCTGGACCCGTGAAGATTCCCTTGATTGACAAGAGCTTGCAAACGTGTTTCCTAGAGGGGTCTGGAGATGGGGAGACTAAATGATCCAGATGGAACATGATAGCATTACAAGGGTCTTGTTAAGAGACAGCCGAGGAAAATCTGCCACAAACAGAGGAGAAGCGACCACCAAGAGAGCAGCCCAGTGAGGCGCGGTCCTGCAGGCTTTCAACTAGAGGAAGAAATGTAGCCCCAGGGTTGGAAGAGGCACCGCGAAGGTTCGGCCCCAAACTCTGGGGGAGCAGTTGGCCCACTCCCACCCATGCCAGGAAACTGACCCAAGATAGTAACTAAATATGTGCTGTTTTCAGCCACCAAGGCTGTGGCGCTCAACCATAGTGGCCACAGGAAGTTCAGTCTCTCCTTTCATGCTGCATCACTACCCCAGCACGTTCGCCCTCCCTGGCTCCTTTCCCCCTGGCTCATCAGCCTCTGGCACACTGCCGAGCCCACTGAATTTATGTTCAGTGTTTGTCTCTTCTGTAAGCTGCAGGCGCGTGAGGGTGTTTTGTCTGTTTTCTCCTGGGTGCACATCCTGGTGCATAATGAGGCCCAGCAAACTCTGAAGAGCCCCCCACTCCCCAGTGGGACACACATGGAAAAGAATTTAGTATTCAGGGCAGGGCGAGAGATAATTGAACACACATCCCTAGGGGCCTTGCTTATGATTGACGGAGTTTGCTCTTTTTTAAAGAATTTGTTAAATACCACAGGGAGGGCCGGGAATTTGGCTCAGTGGTTCCAGTGCCTGTTTTGGAAGCTCAAGGGCCCGGGTTCGATCCCCGGTAACCACATACAACACCGGGTGTGGAGACTCATGCCCAGCAGCAATCAGTACCACATACCACAGTGCTGGGCCTGGTGGCTCACGCCTGTAATCTCAGCACTCAGGAGGCAGAGGCAGGAGGATTGCTGTTATGTGAGTTTGAGGCTGAGGTCAGGGCCAGCCTGAATGACAAAACGAGACCCTGTTTCAAAAAAAAAAACCACAGGCAAAGAAGTTCCTTCCTCCTTTCCTGGAACTAGAAGCAGGGCTCTACACTTGCCAGACAAGTGCTCTGCCACTGAGCTATGTCAGCCGTGTGAAACAATACCATTAAAATTCTAGCCCACTTGCCCTGTTTGTCTCCATAGAAGACACCAGTGTTGGGACAATAGGTTTCCAGCCCATTGTTTTGGATTTCAGCTATAGGTAAGAGTTGATGGATAGTAACTGCGTTTAAATGGACAGAAATGGATCCTTCCCTCTCCTCACTGTGTGACGGAATCACTCGCAGGCCCGGCTCATCCCCCATCCGCAGTAGCATTCCATGATGAGAATACGTCATCCTGCTTATCTGTTTCCTCTGCGGCTGTGCAGGTGGAGTCTGGGCAGGAAGCCGACTAAGCCCTGGGAAAGGGAAGAACTGAGAGGAAGTTCCCTGTGGAAAGGCTGCGCAGGGCGGAGAGCGGCCTTCTGCTCACCACCTCCCCTGGCTTTGCTCCCGTCTCCTTGTGGCCATGTGCCTCAGCTCCTCCAATGTCCCCACAGGGACCAGCTAGGGGTTGGACTATCCCCAGAACAAGCGGAGGAATGTTTTGATTTCCAGGGACCTCCCCAGGGAATGTGTTCTGAGCTTTCCTGGCCCATTCCCCTAGGACCTCTCTGGACTTTCTCTACCCAGTCGTGTCCTCTACAGTTTTGTGATCACAACCTTATCAAAAAGATGCAACTCAAAACAATGTAGGAACGAGAGTCCTGGAAGGCCCAGCGCCTTCGCTAGTCAGCTGGGCTTCTGTCTTCCACTTCGTGTCACCATTGCCGACCCTGCTCGCCCAGGTTTGAGGTCGGAGCAGCCCCCAGGTTTGAGGGCTCTGGGGAGCCTGGTGGTGAGTCGCTGCAGAAGCAGGACTTTCTGTAGGAAACGTACAGGTGCCGCCTCCCTCTCACTTCCTCCTTGGGGCCTGGGAGGGTTGGCCTGTGAGTGGCTGGCTGCTATTTACAGCCCCACTGCTTGGTGTGAAACCCCAGGCCCTCCCAAGAGGGAGCAGGGGGTGCCAGGTGACTGGCGTTGGTCTGGGGCTTCTAGGGCCCAGGTGCAGCCAGCACAGTGTCAGAATGAAACATGGTCTGGAAGCCAGAGCAGCCAAGGTGCAGAGGCTTCTTCACAGGTCGGCTCTGTGTGTGCTGTATTAAAGAGCCTGCACAGACAGAGGGGCTGCTTGCGGTGGCAATCCAGTCCTTTAATTTTGATGGGAGGGGAAACGGAGGCTGAAAGAGGCCATGGTGTAGCCAGTCTGAGATCACATACTGAGCTTGGGGTGTCTACAGGGCCAGAGCTGAGTCTGGACTCTCATGTTAGCGCTGTCCATCTCCTCGGGGGAAGGGGCAGTCATGAGTTTGGAGCAGAGATGAGCTGAATCATTTTGAGGGTTGTTGACATCTCCTCCGGCCATTCCCAGGGTCTCGCCTGGGATGTCAGGCTCCTCGTGTTGTCCATGAGGTGGGTGGAGTGGGAGCCAGGTGAAGGTTTAACTACTTGCTCAGCATAACCCTAGCAGAGCTTCTAACAGCCTGACCCCATTTACAGAGGAGAAAACTGAGGCTCATAAAAGTCATTTGCCAGAGGGAGGAAGCACTCACAGGTGAATCTGTGTACTCCAGGCTCTTCCATGGAGGCATCTGCATCTCTCTGGACACCCCGTGGCCCTCCTACCTTGGTACCTCTCCTCTGTGGCCAGCTAGATAAGTGGTTTTCAAAGCAGTCTCTGGGAGCCCCAGCAGGAACCCCAGTAGGACCCTAACTGGAACCCAGGGCCTTCTTGAGGATCTGCCAGGTCCTCCCTTGTCAACTACAGACCAGTGTGAGGCAGACTGTCCCCAACATTTGTACCAAACATTGAGTCCCTTGGGACTGGCCACTCGGTCTAGCTGCCCTGTAAGCCAGACAGTAAAGAGATTTGCAGAAACAGAGAACAGTGTCACTGTCCTCCTCAGTTTATTTCAGACTGTACTTAGTTACTGTCCTGCGCGACATGTGATGGACCTTACAGAGTAGGTCATTTTTTTTTTTTTTTTTTTTTGCTTTTTGTTTTTTGTTTTTTGAGACAGGGTCTCACCTTGTGGTTCAGGCTGGCCTTGAGCTCAGCCTCAAACTCACATCACAGCAATCCTCCTGCCTCTGCCTCCCGAGTGCTGGGATTACAGGCGTGGGCCACCACGCCCGGCATTGTGGTATGTGGTACTGGTTGCTGCTGGGCGTGAGTCTCCACACCCAGTATGGTATGTGGTAACCGGGGATGCAACCCAGGTCCTTGTGCTTGCAAGATAGGCACCGGAACCACTGAGCTAACTCCCCAGCCCGGTCATTTATTTTTGTATTAGCACACATTTCCAGTACATAAGGATTATGTTCATGGTGGAGAGTTGGTATGTACATATAACATTTTATTTAAATAATTTTATGTATTTATTTTATTACTTTTTATTTTACTGATACACTATATATAAATGTATATATATATATATATATATATATATATATAAAATGATAGCATTCATAGTAGAGAATTTACATTTGTACATGATATATCTTACATCTTCTTTTTTTTCCCTCTTCTCCTTCTTTCAACCTCCTCCCCTCTTAATCTACAAAAGCTTTGTTTCCATTTTTCTCTCCTTGAATCTTTTTTCTTTGCCCATTTTCCCTTTCCTCCTCCACCCCCCTTGTTTCCTTTCCCATTTCCCAATATCTATTATACATTTTGGTCCCTAATTATACTTCCTCATACCAGAGAAACCACAGAATATTTACGCATGTATGTCTGATTTTGTTTTCACTTAAGGGTTTGGTCTCAGGGTACATCCATCTTAAGATTATCTTTTTTTCTGGCATATGGTATTAAAAAAACCCCCACATCCTCTCTGTCCATTCATTGATTGATTGACATTTGTGATGTTTCCAAGATTTAGCCATTACAAACTGTGCTGCTATAAACATGGGTGTGCATATATCACTGTGCTTTTAATTCTTTCTGGAAGATACCAAGAAGGAGAATTGCTGGGTCTAATGGAACCTCTAATTTTAGTTTTTTGAGGAATCTTCACACAGATTTTCAGTGGTTGCATCAGTCTATGCTGATATCAATAGTGGATAAAGAGTTCCTTTTCTCAGGCTGAGGAGTTAGCTCAGTGGTTCCAGTGCCTGTCTTGCAAGCAGATCGGTAATCACATGCCATACTGGGCATGGAGACTCACATCCAGCAGCAACCAGTACCACATACCACAGTGCCCGGCGTGGTGGCTCACGCCTGTAATCCCAGCACTCGGGAGGCAGAGGCAGGAGGATTGCTGTGATGTGAGTTTGAGGCTGAGCTCAGGGCCAGCCTGAACCACAAAGCGAGACCTTGTCTCAAAAAAAAAAAAAAAAAAATAGTTCCAGGGGCCGGGGAGTTAGCTCAGTGGTTCCGGCGCCTATCTCGCAAGCGCAAGGACCCGGGTTCGATTCCCTGGTAACCATATAACAATACTGGGTGTGGAGACCCACACCCAGCAGCAACCAGTACCACATACCACAGTGCCGGGCGTGGTGGCTCACACCTGTAATCCCAGCACTCGGGAGGCAGAGGCAGGAGGATTGTGATGTGAGTTGGAGGCTGAGCTCAGGGCCAGCCTGAACCACAGAGCGAGACCCTGTCTCAAAAAACCTAAAAAAAAAAAAAAAAGTTCCATTCTCCTAAAGCCCTTCCAGCATTTGTTATTGGTTGATTTCTTGATAACAGCCATTTTTTCCTGGAGTGAGATAGAATCTCAGAGTTGCTTTAATTTGAATTTCTTGAATTATCAGTGATGTTGAATATATTTTTGTATATTTATTTGCTGTTTCTACTTCATCTGAGAAATGTCTGTTCATTTCAGATGCCCATTTTTGGAGTGAGTCTTTAAATGTGGGGGGATGTGATTTTTGAGTTTTTTTTATGTATGTGAGATATTATTTCTGTATCTGAGAAACAGCTGGATAAAAATTTTTTTCCAGACTATAGGCTGTCTCTACTTAGTTGGTGGTTTCTTTTGCTGTGCAAAATCATCTTAGTAAGATAAGATTCCAGTTGTTGATTCTTTGTGGTATTTCCTATGAGGTGAGGGTTTTGTTCATAAAGTCTATGCCTATCCCAATTTCTTCAGAATTGTACCTATTGTATCTTCCAGCAGGTTTAGTGTTTCTGTTTTAACACTTAGATCTTTGATCCATTTTCATTTAGTTTAGTATAAACATAACACTTCTTAATTGTTTTTATCTCCTTTTGCCCCCTTCTCTTCTCACCCTCCTCCTTTTATCCCTTGGTCAGTAGAGAGTTTATTATTGTCATTTTAACATAAACAGATTAAGAAATCAGTCTTTCGGTTTCAGTTTTCTTTAACACGTGGTCACTATTGACAAGGAAGCTCACTGAGCAGAGGATTCTAGGCCCCTCCATAGCTTTTGGGACCTGGCAGGGATCCTGGGCAGGAGTTCTGGGTGGGCAGATGGAAGATGCACCGGGCTCCTGCCACTCCTGCAAGGCACAGAGGACACAGGCCCGGGTTCTCTGGGCCCTGAGAAGCCTTAATAGGACTGGGGGAGGCTTCCTCTCCTGGGTCTGAGGCAGCCCTCTGGAAGGGGTAGGTGGGAGAGCAGGCAGCTCTTCCTAGCAGCAAGCAGAATCAGGCCAGCCGAGTGCAGACCAGACCTGGCTCTGTGAGAGCACTCTCCATGCTCGGCTCTCTGAGTAGCCCATGGCCGCTTCCTTCGTAAATGTGCACACAACTGAGCTCGGAGCTCATTCCTGCCTCTCCCCTCAGCTGTTCTTGAGGGGACGAGCAGGGAAGGGTGGAGGAATCATCACAGGTTGGAGGTGACCAAGGAAAAAGAATCACTAAATTCGGATGTGACAACTGGGACTAGGTGAGGGACGTTGGGGGTGCAGTGATGAAACTCCAATAAAGACTAGTGTCTTTCACGGCATGCTTAACTTTAGCAGATGTTTTCAGTTTTTCTGGGACTCTGAAATTACTCCAAAATTAAAAATTTGTTTTAAAAATGTTAAGCTGGAGCTCCTTGGTCAGCCACTAGCCTAACAGACACCAGGCCCTGGGTTCCAGCCCCAGTACTACAATTTTTTTGTTTTGTTTTAATTTAAAAGTGAGAAACAAAGCATGGTGACATGCGCCTGTGTTTCCACCATGAGGAGGCTGAGAAAAGAGGACAATGCCTGAGTCAGGAGTTCAACACTTAGCAGAGGCAACATCAAGAGGCACCGGCTTTTAAACAGACAGTCCCAAACAAACAAACAAACTGATTATCACTCTTGTACATCAAGTACAGGAGGCTGCAGCAGCCAGGGGCCTTGGGAGTTAGAACAGTGCTGGTCCTCTGCCGGAGGCGGCGAAGTTGGGAGAAGCGGGTGTATTCTGCTTCTAGAACTAGGGGCTGGTGTGCCTTTGTTCCATCTGCAAAAGTTCTTTATTGGGCCCAGGATTTAGGTCAGTGGTTCCGGTGCCTGCCTTGCAAGCACAAGGGCCCAGATTTGATCCCTGGTAACCACATACAACAGTGCTGGGCATGGAGACTCACACCCACCAGCAATCAGAACCATGTACCACAGTGCCAGGTGTGGTGGCTCACACCTGTAATCCTGGCACTCGGGAGGCAGGAAGATTGCTGTGATGTGAGTTTGAGGCTGAGCTTAGGGCCAGCCTGAACTACAAAAGTGAGACCTTGTCTTAAAGAAAAAAAAAAGTCCTTTAACGTATGTACACACTTATGACAGATATAGAAACTATATCCTAAGGACTTTTCAAAATTTTAATTAACAAAAAACAAGATCAGGAAGAGTTTATTTGGGCTGTAGGGCCTCTGATGCTTTGCAGCTGTGATCCCTGGCCGCTCCTGCCCATGCCTCTTCTAGAAGTCTCTGCCTTGAGAAGCAGAGCGTCAGTTCAGACCCAGAACACCCAGTACCTCCCTCCCCTGGGACTGGGGGACCTGAAGTTCCAGTTGAGAAGGTCAAGGGATTGTCACTGCTATGGTTTGGATAAATGTCCCTAAAGGTCCAAGTTTGAAAAGCTGTGATTATAGGTAAACATAGTAGGCAGACAGATAGGGCAAACCCTTGGAGAAAATTCACAAGAAGGGAGACTGTCAAGAACATCAGTGACCAATTAAAGCCTTATAATCAAGTCAATAGAGAATTAAGGGTCTAGATCCATCCCCTCCCAGGGATGTAGTAATTTAAAGCCCCTGGGTAAAGGACCAAGAATTTGGCCCATCTGGAAGAGCCTTCTGATGGAGGGAGGGACCTCATTTGATCAAGATTCCACCTCCTTGAATTTTATTGGAGGCCCCTGCTTTAAACCTATCCCACCTCGTGGTCTTTAGCCCTTAAATACTCCTTAGAAAAGACAACCTTGGGTTACCCACCTTTCTGAGTTAACCCTTTTGTCTGTCTTAGACAGAAGCCCTTTTTCTTTCTTTCCCTCTCTTTCTATCCAATAAAACTTTTTCAACTCGAACCTCTGTCAATTGTTCCTGAAATTTATTCCTAAATTTTGGGAACACGAGCTTGTGTTTTTAGAGGAGAACCAGGCCTTGCTCTCCTGTGTCACTGTGACATTAAATATGTCTTCTTCCATCTAATGCCTTAGCTCCCCACTCCCATTTGATGGCCTGGGGTGCACTCAGCCGGCTATCTGAGTGACATTTAACTCTTTACTTTGTTTTTTTGAGATAGGGTCTTGCCATGTAGTTCAGGCTGGCCTTGAACTTGCAATGATCCTTCTGCCTCAGCCTCTGGAGTGATGCAACTATGGGCATATGTCTGAGAAGTAGCATTTTAGCATATATGTCTTGAATTGTTTTCCTTAGATGTGTACTCCACTATGTCGAGTAATGTCTTTTCAAGCAGATCGTGGATGTTCTGAGGGCAGAGAACAAAGGAGCTGCAATGGGAAGCTCACTCCTTAGCTGGGACAGGCTTTGAGCAGTGTGGGCAGAAGCAGTGAGCGCCATCTCCCTGAGGATTTCCTGCCTGGTGGAGTCTGTACAGGATCACCCCACCAGACAGAATGTGTGGCGTCTGTCATCCAATGTCCGTTTCTCCACAGGCTGTAGCTAAGACAGGCTCCAGGCCCTGCTACCTCCCTCTAGTCCCATCTCTGCAATGTCAGGCTCCTGCAACCCTCCCATGGGGCCTGCCCACAGAAAGGCACTCGATGTCTGTCTTCAATCACACGAGGAACCCCTCATCCTAGCGCACAACTCTGAAAATTCTAGTATTTGACAAATAGCCATGGACTTTCTGCTATGTGCCAGACTCCATGACGGGGCTGGGAACAAATGGTCAGATGCAGCACAGCCCTGTCAGGGCCCCTCATGAAGCTCCTTAAGGTGTTCCTGCTACACTGGGCCCCAGAAGCTTCCAATCACCAGAGCCCATATTGCTGGGCCTGGGATTCCCCACAAGAGCAGCAGGGGCTCTCATGCCTGTCTGCAGAAAAGTGCTGGTGTTTCACATGTCTGGGAAGAACCTTTGGCCAAGAGGGTAGATAAAGGTGGTGTAAATGCCCAGCCCTTCACACCTGAGTATAAGTTTCACAGGGGTTTGGTTTACAGTTTCCTCATAAGGCTATGCTCCAGCTACTTGTATGCTTGCTGTCAACAACAACACACCCGTTCTTGTCTGCTGTCTCTTCTTCATGTCACTTCTCTACTCTCTGGCCCACAATTCCCAGATAAACCTCTGGTACTTAATCTTCTCAGCATCTGCTGTTGAGCCAAAACCTACACATCTTGGCCCTCCCAGAGCTGTATAGTCAAAAAGTTTCATGGGCTAGGGATTTAGCTCAGTGGTTTTGGTGCCTGTCTTGCAAGCGTAAGGACCCGGGTTCGACCCCCCCAGTAACCACATACTGTACTGGATGTGGAGACTCACGCCCAGCAGCAACCAGTACCACATACCACAGTGCCGGGTGTGGTGGCTCAGGCCTGTAATCCCAGCACTCAGGAAGCAGAGGCAGGAGGATTGCTGTGATGTGAGTTGGAGGCTGAGCTCCGGGTCAGCCTGAACAACAAAGCAAGATCCTGTCTCAAAAAAAAAAAAAGTTTCAAACATTCGAAGCAATACAAGTGCTTCAGGGGTAAAGGGTATGCAAGTAGTATGTACAAATATCCCCAAATCCAAGAAACTCTAAAATAAGAAATGTTTAATAAACAGACTTGTGGTTCAAGGGACCAGATAGGAGGGACAAGGAAACAACTTCAGGCATATCCAGCCTCTTTAACTGGAGAAAAGACAGTCTCTTTAACAAACGGTGCTGGGAGAAGTGGCTGTGCACATGCAGAATGACGCAAGACCCATATCTTTCATAGTGAGCTAAAATAAAATCATAATGGATCAAAGGCCTACATATTAAATCAGAAATACTTAATCTGCTGGAAGATAAAATAGGTAAAACTCTGGATGACATAGGTAAGGACCTCCTGGAAAGAACTCCAGATACGCAAGAAATAACATCAAGAACCAACAAATGAATTCTCAATACTGAGTGTGATTATGATGTGTATATAAAATGCACCAATAAAGAATTCAATTAAAATAAGAATCAACAGATGGGATTACATCAAATTTAAAAGCTTCCGTGCGGCAAAGGAAACAACCAACAAAGTGAGGAGACAATCTACAGAATGAGAAAAACAAAACAAAACAACTTTTTCAAGTTATTCCCCTGAGGACTGATACCTAGAATCTAGAAAGAATACTTCCAAAAATTAGACCTTCCAAAATAAAAGACCCAGTCAAAAAATAGGCAACTGAAATGAACAGATACTTCTCAGAAGAATTATAAATGGCCAATAAACACATGAAAAAGTGTTCAACATTTTGGGCCATCAGAGAAGCACAAATCAAAACAAAACAATGAAATTCCATCTTACTCCAGAGAGAATAGCCCTTATCAAGAAGTCAAAAAAGAGCAAAGACTAGCAAGGTTGAGGGAGAAAGGAAACACTTCTACAATGTTGGTGGGAATATACAGTCACTATGGACATAAGTATGGAGATTCCTCAACAAACTAAAACTAAGTGTTCCATTTGACTCAGTTGCATCCCTTCTGGGAAGAGTTAAAGATGTCATATTACAGTCATAAATGTGTATCCATGTTTGTAGCAGCACAACTCATAATAGCTAAACCTTGGAAGTGATCTCTATGTCCATCAACAGGTGACTGGCTAAGGTAAATATCATATTTATAAATGGTAGAGTACTATTCGGCTATAAAGAAGATATATTTGAATTATTTGTAGAAAAATAGATATCATTTGAGGCCATAATGCTAAATGAATTGAACCAAATAGAGAAAGGTAAATGTTGCATGATTTCTCTTATATGAGAAACCCAAAGTATAAATAACTTAAAACACAAAATAAAAGATAGATGATAGGAAACTGAGAGGAAAGCCTCTTGGAAATGTGAAGGGGAGAGAGAAGCGAAGGACATAAGGAAAAGAATGAAACAAAAAAGATAAGTGTGTGTGTGTGTGTGTGTGTGTGTGTGTGTGTGTGTGTGTGTGTATGTGTGTGTGTACCAACTTCCCACAACGTACACATTCATCATATATCACAAATATGGACAATGAAAGAAAAAGTAAAATCTCCCTCACTTGTTTACAATGATTCTTCTTTATCTATCAGTGATTGTTTCTGGGAGCAACCTTCCCTCCTTTTATTAAAGTCCATTCCCTATATGCTCAGGTTCCCTTATACAAAATGGCATACTTAGCTGGACATGGTGGAGCACGCCTGTGATTCTGGTTCTTAGGAGACTGAATCAGGAGGATCATTATGAGTTTGAGACCAGCCTGGACTAAAAGGGTGAGTTCAAGGCCAGCCTAAGAACATAGTAAGACACTGTCTCAAAAAAAAGGGGTATAGGGCCAGGGATTTAACCCAGTGGTTCCGGTGCCTGTCTTGCAAGCGCAAGGACCCAGATTTGATCCCTGGTTAACCATATACAATACTGGGTGTGGAAACTCACACTCAGCAGCAACCAGTACCACATACCACAGTGCTGAGCGTGGTGGCTCATGCCTGTAATCCCAGCACTCAGGAGGCAGAGGCAGGAGGATTGCTGTGATGTGAGTTTAAAGCTGAGCTCAGGGCCAGCCTGAACTACAAAGAGAGACCCTGTCTCAAAAAAAAAAAAAATAGTATTTGCATACCTACCCACATCCTCTTTACATTTCCAACCATTTCTAGATTACATATTGTGCTTCATATAACATAAAGTCACCATGTTATTTAGTAATGACAAGAAAAAATAGTCTTGCATGCTCAGTGCAGACGAAATTATTTCCCAAACACTTTCAATCCAAATGTGGTTGAATACACGGATGCTGTAATTGCAGTTATAGAGACTTACATTATAAGTTGAGCATTACTAAGATTCCAATTACATGTAATATAAAAGCATGAGGACAGTAAGAAGCCATAGAGTTTTCTGAGGGCGGACCCTGACTTCCATTTCGTAACTCAAATACTTTGTTACAGTAATGGGATGGTGACTAACACCAAATCTGAGTAAAAACAAGTCAAGCTGATGGTTCCTGGTAGGCAGTGGGGCAGGAACCCACCCGTCCTACTGGGGACTTGTGCCCTATGCCAAGAGCCAGAACCAGGCCAGACCTCTTCTGTAAGTTTAAAGGTCTAGGTCCTAGTCAGCCTCCTGTACTGGAGCCAAATTCCCATTTATCTGGAAAAAGAGAGGAGATAGAAATTAATCTTCAATAGTAGCAGCTGATTAAGTTCAAGTCTTATGACACAAAAGGTCTAAGATATTTTTTCCTCCTTTAACCAAAACTTTTGAATTCTGCGCCTGCAACTTGGGAATCACTGATCTACATAATTCTATGCGTGATTCTCAGGGCCTGCTAACCACCAGGAGACACATGTTCACTCCCCTCTGCCTCCCTAAATAGAAACTTTCCATGAGCTAGGCTGCACCACAAACCATTTTTTTCCCCAAGTAAGGTGCTTTTTGGTCTAGTCTGACTCAGTTCAGAAGGGTCTGTTTGTTGCATGAGCTGCATATTTCAATCATTCAATGAATGAACAGTTTCCCATTGCTCTCGATGTAGCCCTAGAGGGCCTTTCCATCCCACGGTGACATAAGGTCACCTTCTCCTGGGTGCACTGACTGCCTCTCCTTTGTGGAGGACCTTTGAAACTAGCATCACCTCTACAGAGAGCTGCCTGACCACTGCCCAGGGCTCTGACCCCCTGCTGGTCCTGTCACCCCACTTCCGGTACTGTATGCTTTTCTGCTGTCTCTCTCACCCCTCATCCTCTCCAGGCTCTGGCTCCCTCTGTGAAGGGACTTCTGACTTAATCTCGCTGTGTTCCTGGTGCCTTACACACTGTAGGTGCTAAACTAATGTTTGCTGGTAGATGCCTCTCCTTCTCACTTGCTTGTCCTCTCTGAGGGACGGGGGTTCCTGGGTAGAAGAACAACAGAATCAGCAGGAACTTGGGGTCTTATTTGGGCACATTTACCGGTTGTCATGGGTACCAGCCCACAACTGGTAAGGAGATCACAGAGTGTGAGGGCAGAGATTTGTGGGAGTCAACATGAGCTCTACCACATCCTGGACTATATGCAAAATGCTCAGTCTCTTAACCTTGACTTTCCCATTGTAAAAATTGTATGTGGGGGGCTGGGGATTTAGCTCAGTGGTTCCAGCGTCTGTCTTGCAAGCGCAAGGACCCAGGTTCGATCCTCGATCCTCAGTAACCACTGGCTGTGGAGACTCACGCCCAGCAGCAACCAGTACCAATACCACAGTGCGGGGCATGGTGGCTCACGCCTGTAATCCCAGCACTCAGGAGGCAGAGGCAGGAGGATTGCTGTGATGTGAGCTTGAGGCTGAGCTCAGGGCCAGCCTGAACTACAAAGCAAGACCCTGTCTCAAAACACCTAAAAATAAATAAATGAATAAATGAAAATTTTTTTAAAAAATCAAGTTTGTGGGCCGGGGGTTTGGCTCAGTGTTTCCAGCTCCTGTCTTGCAAGTGCAGGGGCCTGGGTTCAATCCCTGGAAACCACATACAATACTCGGTGTGGATATTCATGCCCAGCAGCAACCAGTACCACACACAACAGTGCCGGGCGTGGTGGTTCACGCCTGTAATCCCAGCACTCGGGAGGCAGAGGCAAGAGGATTGTTGCGATGTGAGTTTGAGGATGAGCTAAGGGCTAGCCTGAATTTACAAAGCGAGACCCTATCTCAAAAAAAAAAAAAAAATCAAATTTGTGCCAGGCACATAGTAGGTGTTAAACTAACCACGGTAGCTTACTGTTAGCCTAATGCCTATCCCCTCTGTTTGTCTCATCATCATCAGCATCGGCCTCACCTATACCACAGACCCTGCTCCCCTTCCCAGCTGGAGCTCCCCCCTGAAGGAACACAAAGATCTCAGCACAGAATGAGCCCCAGACACCTTCCTGCTCTCACTCTTCCCCAGTTGTGTCTTGGGAGACCTTCGAGTGCCAGGTACAGCTCTGAGTGTCAGGAACCTAGTGATAGAGCAAGAAACAGCCGGCCTTCCGGACTGCACTCTGGCTGGGGAGCAGATCGCCCTCGTCCAGTACAGCTGAGTGTGGAGGAGGAAATGCACTGAGGGTAGTGGTGGGAAGCGGCTCGGTGCGGGCTCCGGGCAAGGAGCCAGGAAACCCTCTCAAAAGAAGTGATGCTGGAGCCAAGACTCTGTCATGCAAAAGGGCAGCGACAGAACAACCTTCCAGGGGGAAGAGTGGGCAAAGGCCCAGGGGTGGGAGTGCCCCAAAGCAGTCCCCAGTCCTGTCTGAGGACGGGCTGCAGCAGAGCCGGTGTGGAGGGGCAGAACAGTGGGCAGGTGGCAGGGGCCAGTCCCCGTCTGCTCTGGGCCTTTGTATGTCTCTCTCCAAGACCTCTGTGAGTCACCATCTGTGCATAGTGAGTGCTCGCTGAGTCAATGACAACTTCCCTGTGGCCTCTTCTTCTCATGAAGGACCTGGTTCATTGATTCTTCCTCCTCAAATTGGCTGCTTCAGCTGGCAGAGCACAAAGCAATCAGAACTGGGGATTCTGATTGCTTGTTTTTTAATTTCCAAACTTATTTCCATCCATTTCTTCACTCAACAAATACTAGTGGAAGTTGTGTTGTGTGCTGAGCACTTCTAGGATTCTGAGGACAAATCAGAAGCTTCAGTGCTCCAAAGAAGCTCAAAGCCCCAGTTTTCCCAGTGTAATATGGGTGGGCTGCGACTAGGGTTGTGAAGGTCCATCTACCTGCATGATGCTTCTTTTCTAGAATTCAGTGGTCTGATAAATGCTGTGGTTATGTCTTTGCCCAACATCAAATACACAAAGAGGACCTGAGAGAAAGTGAGAGATCTAAAGTCTCCAGAATGTTTGGGTCTGAAGCTCTACTTCTCCGTCTATAAAACTGAGTTTGGACCCAGAGAAACTAAAAGGCCCAACGCATCCCACCTTTCCTTCCTGAGCAGTGGTGAGATGAATACATTTAACTGCCTTCTCTTCTCTGTCTCCTGAGGGCCATTTGCAAGGCTGCACTTTTTGCTTGGTGAATTCTCTGCTCAGAGTCATGGGACCACGAAGCAGGGTGCAGGAACACCACAACCTATCTTTTTCCTATGGGAAGCCATTTTATCTTCCCAGGGAGCCTCTGGGCCTCAAAAGAGTAGCAGATCACTTCAAACTTTGACTTTAGCAAGTTACTGTCCCTCCCCGTGTCCCAGTTTTATCTTCAGCAAAATGAGAATGGAATCCAGAGAGGATTAAATAAGTAGGTCAAGTGGTACATAGTAAGTATAAGTATTACTATTTCT
>PVIR01036676.1:0-15652 GCA_004026965.1 Petromus typicus | reverse complement strand
TCTTTTTTTTTTGAGACAGGGTCTTGCTTTGTAGTTCAGGTTGGCCCTGAGCTCAGCCTCCAACTCACATCACAGCAATCCTCCTGCCTCTGCCTCCCAAGTGCTGGGATTATAGGTGTGAGCCACCACGCCCGACAGTGTGGTATGTGGTACTGGTTGCTGCTGGGTGTGAGTCTCCACACCCAGTATTGTATGTGGTTACTGGGGATCAAACCTGGGCCCTTGCACTTGTACGACAGGCACTGGAACCATTGAGCTAAATCCCAGGCCCAGGATTTGCATTTTCATAATGGCTGAAGATGTTAAAGATTTCTCCTTCTACTTATTGGCAATTTATACTTTAAATAAGTGCCTCTTCACTTCATTTTCCAAATTTTGACATGGTCATTTGTTCTAGCACAGTTAATTTTTTGAGTGCTTTATATAGGGTAGATATCAATCCTCTATCAGAAGAATAGCTGGCAAAAAACTCAGATTCCGTAGGTTGTCTTTTCACTTTGTTTACTGTTTCTTATGCTGGGCAGAATATTTTAATTTGATATAATCTCATTTATTGGTTCTTGATGATGTTTCCTGTGGTCTTAGAGTACTGTTCAGAAAGCCTTTGCCTGCACCTGTGGCTTCAAGTGTTTTATCTTCCAGCTGTTTCCATGTTTCTGTTTTTATATTGAGGTCTTTAATCTATTTGTATTTAATTTCAGTACAAAAGAAGAGATAGGGATCTAGTCTCAGTATTCTGCAAGTGGCTATCCTGTTTCCCCAGCACCATTTACTTTAAGAGGGTGTTTCTTGTCCATTATTTTGTTGCCCCTTTGTCAAAATCAGATGGTTACAAATGGATGGATATTTTGGGGGCCCGGGGATATATCTCAGTGGTTCCAGAGCTTGTCTTGCAAGCGCAAGGACCCGGGTTCAATCCCCGGTAACCACAAAACAATACTGGGCATGGAGACTCACCCCAGCAGCAACCAGTACCACATACCACAGTGCCGGGCGTGAGTCTGTATTCCCAGCACTAGGGAGGCAGAGACAGGAGGATTGCTGTGATGTGAGTTTGAGGCTGAGCTCGGGACCAGCCTGAACCACAAAGCGAGACCCTGTCTCAAAAAACAACAACAACAACAAAAACAAAAACAAAAACAAACAAACAAAAAAACAAAAACAAAACAAATGGATGGATTTGTTTTATTTTGAGTGTTTTGGTTTTATTTTCATATTTTCTGTTCTGTTGGTCTTCATGTCTGCTTAAATGTCAGCACTGTGCTTTTTTTTTTTTTTTTTTTTTTTAATTGTAACCTTGTAGGGTAAGTGGAAATACAGTGTTATGTTATCTGTGGCTTTGCTGTCTTTTCTCAGGATTGCTTTGGCTGTTCTACATCTTTTCTAATTTTATAGAAATTTTTATTTTTTTCTAGCTCTGTGAAGAATATTGTTGGTGTTTTATAAGGATTGTATTAAATGTATAGATCACTTTTGGTTAGATGGCAAATTTAGGAATGTCAGTCCTGCTGATCCAAGGGATACCTCCCGTCCCCTTTTTTCAATATTGTGGGCTAAACCCAGGGGGTGTGCTCCCTATGCAGTATGCCCTCAGGTTTATTTATTTTATTTTTTAAAAATTTTGTGAGATTGAAGTTCACTGCACCTCTCAGGTGCCCAGGTGGGACTCATGCTTGGGATCTCCTCCTGTGCTGTCTCTTGGTGCCAGGGTTACAGGTGTGCACCGCTGCACCTTGCTCTTCCCGTTCTCCTCCAGCATCTTCTCAGGGTACTGTAATGTTCATTATGGAGGCCTTGCACTTCCTTAGGTTGATTTTGGTATTTAATTTTTAAGCTCTTGTGACTGGAATTATTTTCCTGATTCCTAACCTGGGCTCATGGGTGTACAGAAGTGCTATTGATTCTTGAGTGTTGATTTTTTTGTATCTTACTCTTCATTATTTTCTATGTCTCATATGCATTTTGATTTCTAGTAAGTGTTCAATCACTACTATAATAAATCTGACAAAGTAGATAAAGCTAAGAAAGCACTAATATATTTATTTAGTGATCACAGAGTTGATAGAAATTGAAGTCTGCCACCTTCTAATACTTGTTTTGCTATTACCCTGAGTCAAAAATTACTGGAATTAAGATTTTAAAAACAAATGTAATCCTTTTATATGAAAAGTACATCACGTGGTAGCTAGGAAAAATACATAAATCCTTATACCCCAGGAAACGCTATTCAGACTTGACCAAAGATATAAATAACTCAGCTCTCATTATAAATCTTTCTTATCCTACAAATGGGAATCTACAACATAAGTTCAGTGATGCCGATAAGTTCTAGATAAAAGCTTTATTGCAAAAGAGTTCTTTACATAAGGTGTAACCTACTAGTTTTTAGGGCGGTGTGTTCCATGGTGGAAACACAAATGCTTGCTGATTGAATACAAAGTGAACATAAAAGACCTACAGGTGTTATATGTGTTGATCACTGCCTGTAATCCTGCCTCCAATTTCCTCTCTATCTACCCATTATATAAGAAAGAGACAAACTCTAATCTCTCGGCTCTACATTACATACATGACCCTTAACAAGGAATTCAACTGCGCTGAGACTGGTTTATTGGCTATAAAGTGAAAGCTGTTGGGTAAATGAACCCTAAAGTGGTTTGAATTGCTTAGACTGATTCCAGAGTAGTCAAAGTTGAGGACCCTTTGAACAGCAATTATATTTAGTGGAGTCAAAGATTATAAAATACACTGAGTCTGACGGCGAGAACAGAAAAGTGAAACCCAATAGCAATGGAAGGTTTATGGACCATTTATTTTAAACTTGCAACTCTTCCTTCGTAACCTACCACTAAGATTTTTTTATATCATGTACTTCTCTGCATTCAGCAGTTCTTAATTGGACAGAGAGCTAGTTTTCTTTTCCAGGGTGAATATTCTAGAGCATTAGAATTAGAAGTGGAAGGAACTAGTAGGTGAAATTATATTACATCTTTGATATCCCTACTTAGGTTTAATTTGGCTTTTCCTTGTGTTTAAGATTTAGCAAGTATTGTGTTTCCAGCAGTTCCCACTGTAATTTTGTCTAATGTGCAAGACGGATTATAAAGCTGATTCCTTTCAGTCTCTGTACTGCAGCACCCAGGAAACTGGAGCCAGGCTGATGGGCATCAGGACCTAGTAGGTATAGGAGGCCGTGAAGAGTGACTGGGTGGAAGCAGCGCCCGAAGAGCCAGTGTGGACATACTTTCCTTTAGCTGCCTCAGAGTTAGCCTGAGAACAAGCATGAGAGAAGAGTCTGAGTTAGAGCAAATGCAGCCCGTGTCATGACCCTCTACTGCTGATTAGATTTTGTTTCCACAATTATGCTGCTGAATATATCCTACCTTTCATAATATATTTTCCCCCTTCTTATCTCTGTTTTTCTGATCATTTCTGTGGTATGCTTGGTGTTTGTATCAATGATGAAACTTCTCTTTTATATCACCCTTATTACAATGACTGTTCTAGAAATTGAATTTGAGAAACTTCAGTAGCATATTGCACTCTAGGCAAGAAGGTGTTTCTTTAAATTTTTTTCCATGTTCTATCTATTTGCATTTTCCAGAACAATAAGACGTGATTTTCCTGTAGTTGTTAGCACAATATCACTTGATTCTCTGTTTATACCCAATCAAAGCTAACTTCAGATATATGAAACACTTGTGACACTAAATACTACTCAGTAGTGCCACTTCTGCTCAGTGTTGCTGTTGTCTCTTTCCCCCATGACCATCCAAGATATGCATATATTACATCAGTGACTCATAAGCATTATTTAGGAACTTGTTAGAAATGGATACATTCTGACCTTCACACAGTGTTGGGGGCTCAAAATATGCATTTTTAACAACTTCTCCAGGTAACTTAAGACATGCTTAAGCTTGAGAACTACTGTCCTAGATGATAAACTCAACTTCCCTTCTGTGTGAATGCCCCTCTGACCTGCACTTTTCTAATCCCTCCATCTTGTGAACCTCACCTCCCCACCCCACCCCACCCATCTTGCATGCTAAAATATTTTACTGCCTGCCATCATCAAAGTAAAGCACTATTTCTAAAATTTGCACTTCCTTTAAGCCCTGACTCAGCTTCCTTGGGCCTTCCTTTCCTTTAGGGCCTCATCACCAAATGTTTGACTGACTTGGTTCCTTGCCTAGCCTCTTTGAAGTTCTTTTCCCCTTGGTCTCAGAATCCTTCCTTCATCCTCCTGAATTGCTGATTTCATAGCGGCTTCTCTTGTTCATTTGTCCAAAATGAAAGGCATGCCAAATTCAGCCCTCAGTGCTCTTTATCTTCTTCCCACAAAAGTGCCTCTGTTGAAATTGTCCTTCAGTCTCCTACCATCAACTCTGCTTCCGGTGTGAATGCTTCAGAATTTTTTCAGGCTCCAGTCTTTCTACTAAGCTGTCATGCCATATTTTCAAGTACCCAGTAGGCATTATCTGTAGAAATCTCTCTTAGCCTTAAGCAAACAGTGCTCCACTCAAGACTATCAGGCCCCATGTCAAACTCCTCAAGTAAATAAGAGTTATAGGTATCTTACCACAGCCCTTTTTATAAAGGCTTCCTGTGTTGCCTTCTTGTTTGCAGCCTTGCCGCCCCAGGCAGCCAGTGCACTGGCTTGTAGGGCCCGCCCATAGGAGAAACTTAGTTTCCAAGGTTTTGGTAGAGGGCAAAGGTTGATTGCATTAAGGTTGAGAGTAGCATCCTCTTCACTCATGCCACCAGACAGAAAGCAGATGCCTAAAAAGAGAGAGATCATTCCTCTGTGTTAATCCCAGCTTCTGTATCCTGGTGAAGAAAGCAAACAGCCTAAAATAAATGTAACATCTCAAACTTTTCTCTAGTTGATTTACATGGGATTGGACCAGAAAAATCAGATCACATTTGCTGATGTTGCTTGACCTAAGGAAAAAAGGGCTTTAATAGCTGTTAACAGTAAATGAACGGACAGGAACCTATAGACAATCTAATGCTACTTAATGCTGCACAGTAGGACACGAAGTGTTAGCTAAAAGAGCAGAGGTCTGTTTCAGTGATTGAAGCAGACTGCACAATAAAAAGGAATTCTGTGGCATTCCTACAAAAGATAAAGGCTAAGACCTTGGGTTACAGAGCAAAGAAAGCCTTACCAGGAACAGCTGCAGGAACAGTACGGTGGAGAGCTGTGACAGTAGCCATAGCCACTTGCTCTGGGGTGTACTTCTTGGTGCAGGCATGTCCAGCAGTCACCATGTTGGGCTTTAGCAAGGTGCCTTCTAGGTAGACATGATGGTCATTCAGGGCCTTGTAGACAGCAGCCAGAACCTGAAGGATGGAAGGGACCAAAAAGCTGAAATTCAATCTCAAAGATGTTGACCTTGACACTTCTATGCTACATGGATCCACGATGTTCCACAGCAGTTTCCACATGATCCTGGCCAGTGCTTCTAAATCCACCTCCAGGTTCCATCTGGGCAACATGTGCAAACGAAAGCCATTGAGGACAACCAAGAGAGCCTATCCCCTGATCCAGCTCCAATGTTCTATTGTGTGAACTATTGGCATCTTTCTGCTTCCTGGAGACTCTTCCCATTGTGCTCTTGGTCAATATCATTTCCTGATTTAGCTAGTTGAGGACAACTAAACTAGTCTCTACTCTTCATTCTTACAGAAGCTGAATAGACTTTAAAAACATACATTTTAAAGATATGAACACTTTTAAATCCCATGGAAATCCACATAATTTTGGAAGAAATAAACTAAAGCCAGATAATATTATGTTTCTCTTACTTTCTCCCAGTGTATGAAGAAGACAGACTTATTCCAGAACTACTGTGACTAATTAGAAAATCAGATATGAGACAGCATACTTCCAAATAGTGTTTTCTCATGTGAGCCTCCTATCTTATTTTAAAATTTCTTGCACACATATAGTGGTCCCAATGAGATAATGACTTGCCCAGCATCCCACAAGAGGGAAAGTGGATTCTCTACCTCATGCCTTGGTACTGGATATCCTGGCCTTCTCCCATAAGAGCAAAGTGCCACATGCCAACAAGTGAAGGGTTCATTAGCAACTCCTGACTGTTTCCATGGTACATAATGATTCTGAACTAAAGGTTATTTCAGAGATAACCACTGTTATATATTACACAACAGTTAGCAGGGAATGACCTCAGTGATAGCTTGGTGCTTATCTATCAAACACAGTCTTGGATTTAATCCTCAGCACCAGGGGAAAAAGTAAGTTATTCCTTAAAACACAGAATTTTTTTCAACTGAAATTAGGACCTTTATATTTAAGACCTACCTTCTCAGTAACATACTGGCAATGTTCCAGGTCATGCTCTCCATCAGGAATTACCTCTGGTTCAACAATAGGTACCAGCCCATTCTAAAAAAATAAAAACAAAAGATTCAAGGGAAGGATGAAAGTGAGGCTGTGTAAACCTTCCCTTAGCAGCAAATTCAACAAATGCCACTGGTGAGCAAGAAGCTTTTATGAAGAAATGCTATATGGATGAGTGACAGTGGTAAAAGAAATTTATGGAGTATGTGGTGAACATCCGTAGCTTACCCAGGAAAGAACAGTGATGTTAGAGAAAAGGTTTTCAAGAATGGAGCCAAAATTTAAAATTCCTTTGAGTTCTACATCATGTTATGCAGATTATTCTAGTTATCTCAGGAACTAGCTGCTGTCCTATTACAGCAGTCAAGTTTAAATCACTGAGAAAGATGCTTCTCACTAAGAAATTCAAGCAGAGTTTACAATTTAAATTAGAAATTTCCAGGTACCCACAACTTTGTTAACCCCATCATAGTAGCCACAGAAGCAAATCAAACAACTCTGATCCAGAGTTACTTCAACATATGGCTGGAAAGCTTCAATCAGGACTAGAGATGTGGGAGAAAGCCCTAATTTGCCCCAAGGGGAGGCAGAGCACCTGTTGACAAATACTGGCATAACGGGCAAGGGCATTGGCATTTTCCTGGATAGCAAGGCTGGAAGGACACTGATCAGCAATCCTCAGCACAGCGCGCCACTTCCCAAAGTCACACCCATCTTTCTTGTACTGGGCACAGCGCTCCGAGAGGCCATCAAGTCCTGAAAATTGCAGAAAAGGAAAAGGTTTCTTTGAACCCTTGTGGGGCTCTAGTGAAGCTCCTTCTTCTCTGGCTTAGTTCTCTGTCCACAAAGCTTTAGGACACCACACCCAAGCAAATAAGCATCCACCCCAATGCTGGGCCAAAAGACCTAGACTTAATTAATATGTTTTGATGTACATACTAGATACTCCATACACAGACTAGAAGGTGCACTAACAATATTAAACTCATTTTACAGAATTGGAACCAAGGTTCTGTGTGGTTAAGTGATTTTTTTCATAAAGTTTGAATAGCTCAAGAGTGATACAGTTTAAATTCAGTTTCTGCTTAGCTAACCCAGTGCTGTGATTAGTAATTATCTCCTTGGGTCAGGAAGTACCTTATGAAATTATGTATATAGTATGTGATAGAACAAGGGTTCAAACCTACATCTGTCTTATCCCAAAGCTCAGGGCCTTTCCTCCATACTGCTGCTGGGTTTTTTCTTTTAAAATAATAGTTGTAGGTACTGAGTATCTTCTCTGTATGAGGCATGGCCGTAAGCATTACACAATCTAATATAATCCCCACAGCTCTCTGGCCAAATATTGTTAGCATCATTTTAAAGTAAGAGAACTAAGCTCAAAACACTTAAATGATGACCCTGAGATTGTACAGTTATTAAAGGAGGAACTGGGATTGAAAACCAAGGCATGAGTGGCTCTAGAAGTAGAGTAGTACTCATATTTTGTTTTCTTTTCCTTCTTTCCTTCTCCACATCATTTGTACCCTATGTGGTGATGACTCATATCAGTAAACAGGATTCTTACCTTGAATGGTGCTTTCTTTGTTTGTTCCTGCAAGGGGAGCTGCTCCTTGGTCTAACTGTGGGTATAAAAAATTAATAAGTAATTAGCAGGTGTCAGATGTCAGTAGAACATAAGCAAAGCACTTGGTGCTGGTCTGATAGTTCACAAACCAAGGACTGAATTAAGAAAGTGTAACGGTGGGAGACACAGTTCAGTCCACCACTGCAGAAGGGAAGTTATCTAGAAGGAATTATGTGATAGTGCCGATCTTGACAGTTCCTGAACGCCCACATCTGACAGGCTGTGTGTGCAGATGGGAGGCAGAGAGAAGAAGGAAGCAGCCTTTACTCTCCAAACTGCCAGTCCTCAGGCCACAGAACCAAGTGTTAGACAGTTTTATTGTAGGTAAGTTATCTGCCCTGCAGAGTGTAGTTTTCTTACCCACCTCAAACTAAGGAGCGGAACTGAGTCTATCAAGAGTTGGTACAGAGAATTAAATGAGTTCTAGGAACTGTAAACACTCAGTGCATGCAGGGGTTCATGTAGTATTGGATGACCTCATTAGAAAAGAGAAGAGCAAGCACTTTAATGAAAAATAGCTGCTGTCAGGCTAGGGATTTAGCTCAGTGGTTCTGGCACTTGTCTTGCAAGCACAAGGACCTGGGTTCATTCCCCTGGTTAACCACATACAACACTGGGTGTAGAGACTCATACCCAGCAGCACTCAGTTATGCCAGCACTCGAGAGGCAGAGGCAGGAGGATTGCTGTGATGTGAGTTTGAGGGTGAGCTTAGGGCCAGCCTGAACTACAAAGCGAGACCCTGTCTAAACAAAACAAAACAAAACAAAAAACTGCTGTTAACTATTTAACTATTTACTTATGTGATAGAAAATATTTTAAAAATTCATCATTATAGTAACTTCATGAGCTAGGTACTAACACTTTCAGCTTAAGAAAAGAGCAAATAGAGTTGAAGAGAAATTAAATACCTTGCGTAATACTTAACTGAAAGATGAGAACCTTGGGGAAAAAAAGTCTAGGAGAGAATCTGGTTCTCCAGGGAAGATGATGGAAAAGAGTGAGCAATGAAATGAACAGCCATGTAGCAGCCGTGCCTGGCACTGGGCCCATGAGGAGGCAGGGGTGAAGGGAGAACCAAAGTATTCACCTTGATGCCCACTACAATCCCCTTCTCTCTGAGGATGTTTCTGAACAGATTTCCCTGGCTGTCCTTCTGGTAAAGAGTCTCGTGGAAAAGGATCACTCCCCCAATGCTCTTGTTGATGGAACTGTCCACAGTGAAGAGAATTTCTCGGAACTGCCGGCGGTTCTCTTCAGTATTTTCTACCTTGATCCTCTGCAGGCGATTTCCCATGGTGCCTAAGCATGGTGGACCAAAGGCAATGTAAGGAGCAAGCCAGGACTTCCCAGTGGCCCTTCTTTGCCCTCAGTCTTGAAAAGCAAGAGCTTTTCTTTCAAATTTGTATGTTCAACACTTCTGATTAGTTTTTGTTTCCTGGGGGAAAACTTTGATTGTCGTCAGGATGCTGGCTAGGAGATACAGGAGCTCCAGGTAAAGTGGAGCAAGCCCATAGGCATCTTTAGACCACCAGGTGAGATGTATGTGCCTTGGAAGGAATGGGGCAGGCTCTCCACTCTAGTTTCTGTTGTCATGGCGTAGATTGTTCAAGTCGGCTGAAGCGCTCCCTGTGCCACAATAGGATCCATTCCCTCAGCCACAAACCCTCCCCTAGTCCACATATACATTTTCCCCTGCTCCTTCTGATTGAGCTGACTCTGTACTGACCTCATTAGAAGCAAATGGCCATGTATCTGACCCTTTGATTATGAGTTCCTGACCTTGCTACCTTGCTACAGGCTGTGTTCACATGATCCTCAGCAAGAACCTTATGCAGGCTGGCACCTCTTCCTTTGTCTTTTCAGAATCTGCCTAAAATGTGGCAGTGGAGATGCAGAGACTATCGTACTCATTGAGTCTTCTGCCTCACCTGTGTATGTAATATTTAAGAGAAAGGAAGATGATTATCTTGTGGCTTTTCCTAACCATAGCAACAGTAGTGTACTATTGTACGGCATGGTTGTTTCTCACACTTACCCACAGATTCATCTGCAGCCAAGATGCCTTTTCCATTGGTGACAATGCGCTGGGCAATTTCTGAGAGCTCCTTCTTCTGTTCTGGGCTGAGGGCTGGAAATCGATGAGCCATGTTGACAGGTCTGTAAAACAAAGTGCGGGAGAACTGTGTACAGAAACGTGATGGGCTCAGACAGATTCGTGACTAAGATTTTAAAAAAGTAGACAGATGAGCTTTTCAGGCCTCTGGTATTTCGAGGCTCTTTCAAAAACTGGATAAACAAATGGTGTCGGGTTTTTTTTGTTTGTTTGTTTGTTTTGTTTTCTCCCTTCACTTAAGAAGTTGCAGTTGGTCATACTGGGCAAAAGTGTGGTGCCAAATGGCGATGGTGACTCTAAACAGAATGATTTCCAGAAGTCTTAGTTGTCACTGATCCTGAAGTTGACCCACATAATGAGTGACCCTCTAAAATAGAGGAAATTTTAGTATGGATTGGCTCTTTGTTGTGTGGATTCCTAGCCTCATGTGGTATCCCAGATGTCTTGAGATCAGGACTAGGAGGCTCTTAGCCTCTATAGTTATCTTGCACTTCATTCTATTAACCTGTAGTTTCAGCAGATTACCCTTTAGGCAATATATTTGAGAGAGTAAAGCCACACTTGGTCTTAAAGTCAACCTCAGTTTGGCTTTGGACAATAGGGGATGAGGTACAAGGTTCGTTTTTCTTATAGTCAATCATTTATGAGACAAATAGAGCAGCCCAGACTTTTTTCCCAAGTGCCTCAGCACTGAGGGTTCTCCTGGCCTCCAAGGGTGATGGAGTCACATGGCAATTCCTGCTCCAGTAATTCACAGCTTCTCTGCTTTAGTGAGGACAGACTGGCTCAAAGATTCCCTACCCAGGCCTCTCCTCAGGAACAGCCCTCTAATGGAAGCATTGTTCCTGTTTGGTTGGCAAATTTTGGTCTCTGAATGATTTTTGCATAGGTTGAGCTGTCAAAAGAGACACTGTAGTGAAGATTAGTTTGAGTAGTTTCCCATCCCATCCTGTGGTATCCGCTTTTCACTAAGCACCTCTCCTTCTAATACTTGCAATATAGGGTGGATGCCCTTTGTCTGCATGCTTAGCTTAGTGTGAATTAAAGGGTGGTAACACTGGCTGTGGTTGTCATGTGGCCAAGTGACTGAAATATCAACTGTGAACACCCCGTGAGTGGGATATGCCGTGCCTTCCATACTTCCTAGAAACACAGATGTAGTTCAGTTCTCTTTGATCCTCACAGCAATGAGGGGATCATAGCAAGTATTATCTTCATTAGGGGATAAACAAGGCTGGGACTTAGAGGAATTAATGAACTTATCCAAAATCGTAGGTGGAGTGAGGCTGAGCTTCCTTCCCAGTCTTGCCTTCATGACAAACTCATGTCTTTGCACTTTCTATCCCTTCAGCACAGGCTTTCAGTGCTCTGCCCTTTGATATAAAAGTCTATGGCTATGAACAAATTCAAGTGAAGATATAACTCATAACCTCATTGTTGCTCCGCTTCATCTCAGCAGAGGCTCTTGCTTTAACCCCAAAGAATAGAACCATCATTCTGTCACTGGAGCATTACAATTCCTAGAGAACAGGATCCCCCAAAGCTCTATCACATCCCGGCCACAGACAGATGATGTTGCACTCTGTATACATAGCCCATCTTATAATCGAGGATTTTAAGCTTTGAACTCGGACTCTAAGTCACCATACTGACAAAAGCCAACCTGGGTGCAAAGTTTTCCTCTCAGTTTTGGCGTCTGCACAAAGGCATTGACAATTAACAAAAATAAGCCTTTTTTTTTTTTTCCTTAACGAAACAAAAGTAAAAATAGCCCAAAAATAGCCCAATAAATAGCCCAATGAAAATTATTACTTATTGCCAAGCATTCTAATTGCTAAATATTCGTCATATAATTTATTCCTCATAATAACCCCAGAAATCATTTGCAGTCTTTGCCCCTTTCTCTTCATAAATTAGGAAAGACTATAATAGAGTTTAAATTATTTGCCCAAGAACAAGTATCTAAGAAGAGACAATGTTGATAGACAGGGTTACACTTCCTTTTATTCATGAGAAAAACTAAACTTCATAAAAGAAATGGCCTTGAGATTACTCATAAAGTCTGTTCATGACAGCCTCAGAGTACTTACCCTGTAAATCATTACACAGCAGACATTTTCAATTCAAAACATCTGACACATTCACATAAAGATCTGCTGCTGGGAGGTTAGACAGACCTGCGTTCAAGGACCACCTCTGTCTCTCTTAGCTGGAACTTTGGACAAAATTCCAACTTCTCTCCATCTTACTTTACTATGAGTTAAATGTTGTTGATATCTTCTATGGTAGTCTTATTACAAAATGACTCAAATACAACCTGTGAGTATTTTCTTCACTGGAGTTTCTCAAAATAATTTTTTCAATTGCATGACAAACATGAAGATGCTTTATAAAACAATAAAATGTAAATTATGGATATTTCTGTTTTGCATTTTAAAAATGGTCTCCTCAAGGATTTGCATTTTTCTATTTACTCTCAAGCTATTTTCCTCATTCTAAGTATGCTGACTCTAGCAGAAAAACAAAGAACAGTCAAATTAAACTCATACTGTTTACAGGCTACACTCCTACAGAGGGATTAAAGGTCTGTACTCGTATCAGCACAAAAGTTGCCCCCTGTTAATCATAAGACAAGTCAGAAGCCGATGTTCATCCCAGCTGACAAGAGGCCAGCACAGGCCTAGGAATACCCAGTCTGACGCCCCCTCTAAGTTGCAATGTTCTGCAATTGTGTGTCACAGCCTGCTGTCTTGTGACCTGGAATTGTAATTCTAGCTCTGACTGATACAGCCCTCTGGTGTAGTTCATTCTGCCTTCCTCAAAGAGGTACTTGGAAAAGACAGACATTTGCAAAATACAGAGATTTAACTCTCACAGAAATATTAGGCAGTAAAACCCATCTGTTTCTTCACGACCACGGCTCCAAGGCAGGTGGATATTCAAGTAGACACATGGGGAAGGTGTGAATCATTGAAGCCTATAATTACTGAGAACTGAATTCAACACCCTTGTTACTAATGCTTAAAGATATCCACAGCTTTGCTCCATACTGCAGTGCAAAAAAAAAAAAAAAAAAAAAAAAAGGGCGGGGGCGGCAATTTAGCTCAGTGGTTCCATGCCTGCCTTGCCAGTGGAAGGATCTGGGTTCAATCCCCAGTAACGACATACGATAATACTGGGTGTGGAGACTCACGCCCACCAGCAATCAGTACCACATACCACAGTGCCAGGCGTGGTGGCTCACGCCTGTAATCCCAGCACTCAAGGGGCGGAGGCAGGAGGATTGCTGTGAGTTCAAGGCTGAGCTCAGGGCCAGCCTGAACTACAAAGTGAGACTCTGTCTCAAAAAAAAAAAAGAGAAAATACATGCAGTGGATAAAAATGAAGCAGCCAGAGTAGCCTGATCCCTGGTGTCTCTGAACATGAGAAACATCCTAGAATGACCTGAGTGTGGCTTTTTTGGCTGAACTGATGGCTAAAGCCAAAACAATTGTTCAGTACTTAGAAACTATATCCCCCCCTCCTTGCCCTTGTACTCTGACTGTGACCTTGGCCTGATTGTTCCGCAGGTGTGCCTCGGCTAAAGTGATATGTATGAAGGTCACAGGAGTCAAGGTCAAACCCTTGCTGGAACCAAACTGGCTAACAGTACAAGGCGCTATTTAAAAGAAAGTTCATGATGGGGGCAACATATTCCCATAGCATGACTAGTTCTCAGGGAGCAGAACAAAAACACCAAAATAGATCGGCATTTTTGATTCTTAATATCTAAAGCTGTAAGGTCTTCATGGGACCTGGAGTCTATGAAGAAGGAAACAGCTAAAGCTTCCACAAGTGGGGGTTTGAAAATTCATAATCACATGACAACCATGGCTGTGAAGTTCCTAAACCTGTTCCATTTCCTTGTTTGAGCAATAAGTGAAGGCAAAGGGCAAAATGCTTGAAGTGTTTATTTCTGTGACAAAGAAACTTCAGTGCCAGTGTGAGTAGGTGTGGGAAAAGGTGCAGAAAATGACAGAAAGACAATGTAAGTAAATCACTGCAATAAGTCCTCGTTCCGAAAAGTGAGAGTAGAAGTGGTCAGAAATCTCAGAAAACTGATGGTAGTCTGATAATACAGAAGTGCTCAAGCAGTTTTTCCTGGATCAAAGACCTGAAAGTTAATATGAGAGAGCAATCTATCTGGAGCTTTCTGTCACCTTCAGGAAAAGCACGAATGACTATTTATCCTTAGAATAAGAAGAAGAATAATTTCAGCAGACCTATCATGTCTTCAGCCACCATCAGGCTTTTTTTTTGGAACAAAGGCAAATAAACTTTCTCCTCTACAGGCTTCATAGACCATTCACCCCTTATTCACTGTACATTCCAATTATTCAAAAGAAATTATTTACTTACTCTTTGAAAGAGGAGTCCTTTCAGATGTCAGAAGCTTTGGGTGAGGCCAGAGCTAGGCTGATCTTTGGGAATACATAAGCTTTATAGACGTTTCGTTAAAGCTTTTTTTTTTTTTTTAAACTTTTGCCCTCCCCTTCCTACGTGGCTGGATAAGGAGGTGTTTATTCAACACATCTGATTGGCTCATACACAACCAGTCCTTATAATCATGTTCACAAGTTCCTTTACTTATACAGTGTAAAGATACAAAGTGTGTCTTTAGATTATGTAGTTCCTAATTCAGACTTTGAAAGGGAGGGACCTGGGGCACAGTGGATTATAAATTCCTGAATTATGCAGCTAGTGAATGACTGAACTCTAGGGTTTGTCAAGAATGTTAGTTTAACTCTTACCAAATTCCTGACCTTGTCAAAAATGTCTTTTTAAAAATTTTATTTATGTTTTCCTCTGTAAAGTGAAATCTCACCTTCACAGGAGCACTGAGCCTATAAAAGGCTCAGACTGTATAGAGTAGGCACTCAGAAATATTTTGAAATGGTCAGTCAACACTGCAATTTCTTTTTTTTTAACTGTGAAATAGGTAAATTTTATATACATATCATGATCACACTCAACATTGACAATTTGTACCAGTGTATGACATGACTTGCTTCTCATCTTTTCCCATTTTTCTACTCACCCAACAACCCCCACTCCCTCTATATACATAAGCTTTGTAATTTCTTTATCTTCAGTTAGGTATTGTTATCATCTTCAATTCTTATTATTATGTATTTTAATGTTTCATGAGTAGTTAATCCCAACTAACTATTCTATAATTTATAAATATACATTGTAGTTAAATTTGAATGGTCTTTCAGTTAAAGAAATAATTTTAAATATGTTAATTTCCTATATGTGAATTTTATTTTGATGAAAAATAAAATTGAAATATTCTGTTTTTTCAAAAAGTCAGTTTCCACCTTTTCCCCTAATCTCCAGAAGTTATACTGGGTTCCCTTTGTATTTAATGTCAGAATCCACTGCTTTTTATGATACACTTTTCTTGATAATAGTTATGCCTTTGGTTCTAAAGTTGATAAAAACAAACATGTCAGCATTCACAAATATTGGACTAAGTATGCATTTATTCTGCAAATATTT
>PVIR01036675.1:0-15654 GCA_004026965.1 Petromus typicus | reverse complement strand
CTGGTTGCTGCTGGGTGTGGGTCTCCACGCCCAGTATTGTTATGTGGTTACCGGGTAATCGAACCCGGGTCCTTGCGCTTGCAAGACAGGTGCCGGAACCACTGAGCTAACTCCCCGGCCCTTTTCAAAAATTTTTTTTGAGACAGGGTCTCGCTTTGTGGTTCAGGCTAGCCCTGAGCTCAGCCTCAAACTCACATCACAATCCTCCTGCCTCTGCCTCCCGAGTGCTGGGATTACAGGCATGAGCCACCATGCCCGGCACTGTGGTATGTGGTACTGGTTGCTGCTGGGGTGAGTCTCCACGCCCAGTATTGTTATGTGGTTAACGGGGATTGAAGCCAGGCCCTTCCACTTGCAAGACAGGCGCCGGAACCACTGAGCTATATCCCCAGCCCCCTAAAAAAAAATTCTTAATAACAAAAAAGAGCAAATGAGAGATGAAAAAGGAAGACAAGAGGCTACTATTGTTCTTGGTTTGGTGAGAGGGAAAGGAACATAAATAACTGATGAGAAAAGCTAGATCAAGGCAAGATGGTGATGCCACAACTCAGGACAGTGAAGTGCAGGTGGATTTAATGCAGAAGTTTTAAACTTAAAGGCTTTTAAGCCTTCAGAATTCTCACAGGCCCTCCTTTTGTTCTGATTTACCCAGAAATAGGTAAATCCACAGCCCCTTCCAATGAGTAATACTTTCTATAATCACAGTGTAGGCCATCACAAAGATACATGTATGTCCTGTTAGCTTTAGCATTCACAATATGTATTCTGTTATATCCGCACTGTTAGCCTAAAAATGTGTTATGTTGGCCTCAATGTTCACAATATCCTATTGTGCTATAGTATATGAATATCTTCTCATAAAGAAAACCCCAAGCTCAGAACAGCTCCATTATCACTCATCTGAAGCCCACCCCAACTTAAACTACTGTATATAAAACTCTCCCATCTTCTTTTTATTTCAGAGCCCAGGTCTTTACAGAGTAGCTAGCTACACTGGGCCATCTAGTGAAATAGAGCTTTCCTTCATCTCTTGTGAGTGGGTTTGTCTTTTCTGGTCCCAATATCCTATCACAGCACAATCCCAGGCATGTGAGCTGAGGAGGCCATGCCCGCTGAGTGCCTGGGTATAGCGGTCCGTAGGTGACCCTGTATGATGAGCCTCCATACCATTGAGTTCTACTTCGTGTACTTTTCTATAGTTGCATCTTTCCATTTTGGTAAGTGGACCGACCACCTGCCACCTGGTTGTGCAAGACAAAAATCTTAGAGTCGCCTTGATTCTTCTAATTATTCCACATTCTAGGTCCAGCCCAAATCCTGTCAGGTATGTGTGTGTGTGTGTGTGTGTGTGTGTGTGTGTGTGTGTGTGTATGTGTGTGTGTGTGTGTGTGTGTATGTGTAAATCTGACTGTTACTACCTCTCACATACATTCCATGACAGCAGGAACTGGTGTGCTTTTCCATGGCTGTATTTCCCAGGCTTAGATGAACGGCTTTCACGTAGTGGGTGCCCAAGACGCGTTACTTCATAAATGAACACAGCCACCAGCCTCTCCCCTGGGCTGCACCCCCACCCAGCTGAGCTCCTTGCCGCCTGACTGCTTCCCTTCAGGCCGTTCACCAGTGTGTGATCATCTGTCCAGTTCATCTCACTTTCCTTCTTAAAATCCTTTGATGGCTGGGTCAGGTGGCACATGCCTGTAGTTCCAGCACCCAGAAGGCTGAGGTAAGAGGATTATCACAAGTTTGAGGCCAGCCTGGACTATTTAGCGAGGGTACTTACTACCCTGTCTAAAAACCAAAAACAACCCCCCCCCAAAAAATATCTTTTAAACTCTTTAATGGTGTCCCTTTGTTCTTCAGATAAAGTCCCTAACACCGGGCTGCTTTGAATTCTTAGCTGAACCCAGCCTGTTAGATCATCAGGTCCTTAATAGATACTTGTCCTCCCGCCTGTATACTACCCTCCTCCTCGGGTGTCAGTTCCAGGCTCCTTCCAATCAGAATAGCTCCTTTGGAGTCCAGCTGGTTTCTTTTTAACAAAACTTTATTTTATTGCATTCACCTCCTCAACCTCTCCCTTTCCTATGTACAAAAGCTTTGTTTCCATTTTTTCCTTCTATATCCACTTCCAGCTCGTTTTATCTCTGGTAGCTGCTGGGCTGCTTGCCCCTTACCCTATATTTAGTATTTTTAATTTGTGAGAACTATTTTGTTTCCACTTACAAAATGAAGTCACACCACTTAATTAAACGTGGTAAATTTTTTTTTCGACTTAAAAAAAATGTCGTTATAGCTCATAAACATGAAAAATACTTCAAGTGTACCACTGAGTGATGAGCTCCTGTGGAGCAATGGTCTCTGCAGAGTCTGATGAATTTTTTGTATCCCAAGAATAATGCCCATCTACAGGTGTTTCCTATAGTTCGTCAGTATTCATAGGCTGGTCTTTAAAAACACGTGGCACAGGATACAAATGTTACTTTTCTCTCAGCGCTTTAAGATCAATCTGATCTTTGCTTTCTGATTTTGTCTATTCCTCCTCAGCTAGTCATCAGTGTCACTCCTTCCTTCACTTGTATGCTTTTCTAGATCTTCTTTCAGCTTTTACAGTAAGAAGATTCCAAGTATATCTTTTCCCATAAGCTTTATTCTACCTTTGAATAAATTTTAAAGTATTGTCAGGGATAGTTTAAAAATGAGCATTTTTTATGGTTCTTTTGCTACCCATTGCCATATTTCTCTGACTCTTTTCTTCTTTTGCTTTGCATAGCAGTTTACTCGCTTGCTTCTCCATCCACCTCTATAGTGAGCTCATCTCTGAAATCCGAGACTGGGACTGGGTTAATCCTCAGCGACCAACCCCCGTGCACTCTGTTCTTGAACTTATTGCACTGTCATTGTTTAATGTCCAGCTTCTGGAGACCAGGCTCTGTGTCTATCTGGTTTTCTGTATCAAGCACAGTGCTTGAGATTACCTGCCAACAGTAACCTTTAATATTCACAAATGTAAATTACAAAGCACTTTAGGCCAGTTTGTTCTTGTATTTTTATTTTTTACTAGTATCAGCTCCAAGCATTTTATTTTTATTTTTGGTGGTATTGGGTATGGAACCCAGGACCTCAACATGCTAGGCAAGCACACTACCATTGAGCTACAACCTCAGGTTCCAAATTCTTATTAAAAAATATTTACTAATCACTTGGTCTAACTGTCCTTCCTACCTCATCTTCCATCTCTTCAAAAACTCACTCCATAACTGCAACCTCAGAAACATTGAAAAGAACAAGTCTGATTGTGTTCCCTTGTCCAAACCTCTGCTGTGTAGTCTTATTTATTAAATGTATACTATATGTCAAGTACTAGCTTAGCCACTCGATCCAGACTAGTTGTGAAGACAAGTACATTGACTAACAAAGTATGGTCAGAGCTATTGGAGGGTTTGTGACAACATCAACAGTTTTAGGCAATGGATTTATGAATTACTAGGTTTTTGAGCAGGCATGGTGGCTCATGTCTGTAATCCGAGCACTCCGAGGCTGAGGCAGAACTGCAAGTTCAAGTCCACCTTGGGCAACCTAGCAACTTAGCAAGAATTTGTCTCAAAAAAAAAAAATAGAAAAAGGGCTTGGGATGTGTCTTAGTGCAAAGGCCTAGTGTTCATTCCTCAGTACCAAGAGAAAAACAAAAGCACCCCTAAATTCTATTAAATTTTTGCCCTTTGCCAATTCACAAGTTCCATCTAAAACTGCAATGTGCAGCAGGATTACCACTAACCACCTTCAGGCACTCACCAGGCACCTGAGTCTGTTTCCAGCATTCATAGAAAAAGGGTTTATAGGTACTTTGAAGAGGAAAAGGTGCACAGTGGTGGTGTCTCCCAGCTCCCAAACAATTTCCCATAACCTTGTAGCTGACAAGTATTTTAAAGAAGGACTGGCCCCCAAGACAGACAGTGTATCAGAGTTCTTTGAAAATTATCAAGTTGGGCGGGAGATTTAGCTCAGTGGTTCGGGTACCCGCTTTGCAAGCACAAGGTCCCAAATTCAAACCCGAGTACCACATATCACAATGCCAGGCGTGGTAATTCATGCCCACCTACAATCAGTACCGCATACCACAATGCCAGCCATCGAGGCTCACGCCTGTAATCCCAGCACTCGGGAGGCAGAGGCAGGAGGACTGTGAGTTTGAGCTGGCCTGGGCTACACATTGAGCTCAGGGACAGCCTGAACTACAAAGTGAGCCCCTGTCTCCAAAAGCTAAAAAGAAAGGAAGAAAGAAAGAGAAAGAAAGGAAGAAAGAAGGGAAGAAAGAGAAAACTATCAAGTGGTAAAGAAATGAGAAATAATAAATGGGTTCAGTTCTGTTCTCATCACAGCTTTTGTCACTTCAAGTAAATCCTAGCTTTTTTCTTGCACTTTTCCCATTCTCATAATTTATGTCAGGAAGGGGGGCAAAAAACCCAGATGACATCTACTTCAAAAATTTCAACCCAGCATCCTACTTCACTATTTGCCTTCTCTGTCACTTACCCCAAAAAGAAAGGACATGAATTCAGAGTTTTCAAAAGAAGAACAAAATATTTATTTTGAGACTTCAGAGTTATGGAAAACCTACGTAATGGGAATTGAAGCCTCATCGGGGTCTTCTGGGAAGTTGGAAGCACCACCCTCTGCAGCATCTCGATGCTTTCCCAGTTTAGCCATCAATTCTTTCGCTGGATTAAAGACGCCATTAGTCTGCTGGTCACAGACATAGCAGCGCGAGGTCGTGCGGAAATGCTGCAATGCACAGCTCTCGCAGAAATAATGCCTGCACTTGGTGACAACTGGGTTTTGGAAGGTCTGACGACAGATGAAGCACTTGAATGGTATTTCCTCATCATCACTTCCTACTTCGTAGTTTTCGTCCTCATAGACACCATAGCGACCCTCATCCAGCTCACGTTCGATCTGCCACCCGTGCTTGTAATCTGAACGGTCGTGGAGGAATTTGCAGCTGTCTCCGAAGCCGCAGAAGCCAGTCTCCTTATAGTCTTTACAGATGTCGGGCTGGTAATCCCAGCGCACGGTGGCACGTAGATGCTCAGGCGCTCGGATGGGGCCCTTCCTTACCATTCCGGAGGAAGCGTTGCCCATAGACGTATCCTTGGGTTTCATGTATTTCTGATAATTATTGATTCCTCGATAAATTTTATCATCTTCCTTGCCCCTCAGTTCCTCCTGGATCTTCTGGCTGCGCTCAAAAATGGCTTGCGCGTCCCGTTCCTTCTCTGTGTCTAGCTCATAGACTGCTGTCGCCCCCATATCCTCTGGCCCCACAGGTTTCGCTGAGCGGGTGGATCTGTAGACCACGCCGAGGCTCTCGGGCTCTTTCTCCTCCTCCTCCTCCTCGCTGCTCAAATCGCCGCAGGCCGCCCTCTTACTAAAGCTGCCTCGAGTCCTCTGTATCATTGGATTGTGGATCACCCGCTTCTTCGCCGGCCGGACCACGGTGTTGCCTTCGTCACTGCTGCTGCCGCTTTCTCCGGGTTCTGGCTCGCACACTGGTCGTTTTCGGCGGCCTGCAGCCCCTTTCCGCCCAGGCTTTTTGAAGAGAAAGGTGCACACCTGGCCCGCCGACTTTCCTGGAGAAAGCTCCTCTGCCATTTTGGAGTCCTGAGCTCCGCAAGTGCTGCTGGCCGGCGGCTCGCCCCGGGCCTCCGCGGGTAACCGAAAGGCGCGCGCTCTGCGGGGAGCGGAGCGGAAAGAGGCCGCTGCGACAAGCGCCCCGCGACGGTGACGAGCGCGAGTGCCAGCCCCTTTTGAGCCCTGGCGGAGACCGTGGCTTCCTCCGATGACGTACGCGGTGCCGCCCTTGAGGGGACGGTCGCGTAGCTTACCGGGAAGGACCTCAGCCCTGTCTCCTTGGAGAGTAGCCGAGGCTTTGGGCCTAGGTGACTGAGCCCAGATGTGGTTCGAGATTCTCCCTGGACTTGCCCTCATGGGCGTGTGTCTGGTGGTTCCCGGAGTGGCCACTGCGTACATCCACAGGTTCACCAACGGAGGCAAGGTAAGCTCTGCCAGCCTGCTGCGACTGGCGTTCCCGAGACTGCAGGCCCGGAGGCCATTAGGCTGCGGTTACACTCTGATACAAAGTTGCCTAAAAGCGGAGGCTTGCGGAGTTCACGTTCTGCTCTAGGCAGAAACCCCTGGTTTCGGGGTGGAGAAGAGTGGGCCATCAGGGCAGAGTGGCGATTCGGGGGGCTGGAAAACTAAGAAGAGATAGGTCCAGATTCCTAGATCCAGGGGAGAAGCGTCAGTTGTCCCCCAACTCGTTCCGCCGACATCCGATCACTTTGTCTATTTTGGTTTTAATTTCGTACATCCCTGTCTCTGTAGTTTCTTCTTTTCCTCACCCTGCGGTAGGTTTTTCCTCATGACTTCGTTTATATTCCACCTCGTGTTGAAAGCCTTTAGGAAATTACATCAGGGTTTTTGTATCTCCCTCTGAGATACTGTTTCGTATCTCTAGAGTACAGTAACAATGTAAATTGATTTGCTTTTCGATTTTGTCTGTCCTTCCTTTGTGGCCTAACTGCGTTGTTTCTTAGGGTCCCAAAAGACCACAAGTAGACATTTCTAGGGGAAAGGCACACAGAGAGAAATACTGATGATGGTAGGAGTAAGGGTTCCAACTAAATATAGTGGTCTGATTTTATATTGAAGATTGTGGTCTTATATTGTTAATCTGGCTTTTATTTTAGTGATGATTGCATTTTTAGCGTTTGTTTTGAAAGTTGAAAGCCATCTGTTAACTCATTTTTATAAACTGCAATAATGTTTGTCTTCTGTTTGAAGGAAAAAAGAGTCACCTACTATGCGTATCAGTGGCAAATGATGGAAAGAGATAGGCGCGTTTCTGGAGTTAACCGTTACTATGTGTCCAAGGTAAGGTAACAGTGATGCTAGCCATCTGCCACAGTTGTGGGTTCTTGTCATGCCTTGCCATAGGGTATACAGTGCTAGTATAATTTGCATTTTCTTGTCTACCAAAGTCAAACAGCCTTTTACGTTTTGACTGATCCTTTGTATTTGCTGTGTGAATTATTTATCAGTTTTGTTGTTTGTCGTTTTCCTTTGTGTTTATAGTAGTTCCTAATATATTCTGAATTTTAATTTTTAGAAAAGTTTATATAGGACACATGCTTTTCTAGTCTGCTCTCTTTTTCACCTTGCTATTCTTTATCACATAGTAGTTTTTGTTTTGTTTTTGAGACAAAGTGTTAAATTTTGGTGTTCAATTTATCATATTTTACTATTCTGGATTCTGGATTTTATGTATCCTTTATAAGGACCTTTTAAAACCCAAAGTTATAAAACTATTCAAATATACTATGAATAGCTTCTTTTATTAAAAAAAATGTAGTTCTTGGCCTTGGGATTTAGCTCAATGACATCATGCTTCACGGGCACAAGGTTCTTTGGTATATCTACCGGTCATTTTGGTGTATAATATGAAGAGAGGATTTAACTTTATTTTTTTTCAGGAAGTAGCCTGTTGTCATAATTGTCTATTTACAGAACAGTCCTTTTTTATTTGTAATATTATTTTAATAAACTACATTTTCATATATATTTGGGCCTGTTTCATAAATTTGCTCTTTCACCCTCCAGTAGTCTGCCAGTTGTTGCACCAATACCTTATTTAAAGAGTTGGTATAGGTTTATACCAATCATGAAATTGCTGACTTTTCAGGTTAAAAAATGGACAAGTAGTATTTATTTTCTTTCTTTCTTTCTTTCTTTCTTTCTTTCTTTCTTTCTTTCCTTTCTGTCTATCTATTCTTTCTTTTCTTTTCTTTCTTTTTGATACAAGGTCTTGCTATATAGTTCAGGCTGGCCTTGAAATCACTATGCAAGCAATGCTGGCCTCGAACTCGCAGTAATCCTCCTATCTTAGCCTCTCGAGTGCTGGGGTTACAGGTGTGTGCCACTACACCCACTTCAAGTAGCATTTTCTTGTGGCTCAATGTAATAGTATAGTTTTATACTTTATAGTAGTAGTTTAGCCTTATAATGGTTTTAAACATTTTAAATTACTTTTCAGTGTTTGTTCTGTGGTCATTTATTCTTCATAGTAAACCAAAATAAATATTTTCATTTTATAGATGAGAAAACAGAATGATTAAATACCATAACCTAGGTGATTTGCCTGTTAGTACAAAGCTATTTGAGAATCAAATGTGATGAACATGAATGTAGATATAGTAGTTCTCCCCTTACCTGATTTTACTTTCCACAGTATCAGTTACCCACTCTCAACTGTGGTCTGATAATATTGAATGGAAAACTCACAAATAACTTGAGGATTAAATAACTCATATATTACCATTGTTCTTTATTATTATTAACCTCTTACTGTGTCTAAAATTATACTTTAATATAGGAATGTATATAGGAAAAATAATATTTAAAGGGCTTGGTACTATTTGTGGTTTTAGGCATCCACTAGGGGTTTGGGAATATATCTCTGGAGATTGGGGACACCTGTGTCTCATTTGCAGCCACATTTCTCAAATTACAGTCCAAGAATAACCATCAGAATCACCTCACATGTGAAATCAGATTTGGATTTCTAAGACGTTGTTCCTAAAAATAAGCAATTTTAACTGCTCAAGGCAATTCTTCTTGAAGTAATAAACAAAACACCTGAACTGTTTATATTACTATCTGGAAGAAATGTCATCATGGCTCAATATCCTAAGTTATAGATTCTGAAGTATTTGTGTGTGAACTGCCTTTTGAAAAAGGGTAAATGCTTACAGAGAAAGGGTTCTCTAGTTGGGGTCCAGCCCTATCACTTCCTTACAGGCTGGAACCAGTGATTTATATGGGTATTTCCTTATCTAAAAAAAAAGTGCAGTGAGGATACTAGTATGTCCTGCATGTAGGCCATTATTTATGAAACAGTTTTTATCTTGTCCTCTCACTCATGGAAAGTCCTTTGTGTAAGGATCCAGGTAAATACTTGTTTGACTTGAGTTCTGATTGGGATGACGAAAAGATCTTTTCATGCAAATTAATATATTTGCTGCTGTCAGAAAATGAGAAGTAGAAATCATTAAGAGTTTTTCTTTAGTGATTATAAAACTCAATCCAATTCATTTCTGTACTGTTGCAGTTAGAGAAATGTGAGATGTGAAAACATTTGCTTTAATACTAGGAATACTATTCAGTGATACTGGGAATAAAGTACATGGTACGTCTCTGATGGGAACAGAATTCTTACATCCTCTTTTCTAAAATGTTTTTCAGGGTTTGGAGAACATTGATTAAGGCAACATTTTCCTGATTGTTGAAAATTAATTCAGTTGTGATCATCTAACCCTGATGAAAGTTTAATCAGTGTATAATGTAGTGTGCAATTTAGTATGCTGTGTAATACTTAATAAATTCAAAATGCAAAAGCAAAAGACTTTTCTTTCTTTAAAATATACAAGATCAAGCAATCTACCCAGTACAGTTTTATTATTTAAAAAAGCTAAGAGGCACTCAAAACCTGTAAAATTATAGGCACAATATATACCAAGCACCTATCTCCATGTCTGCCACTCTGTAAACTGTATTATAATCACTCTCATAGGAAAATAGATGGATTCTGAGACTGTAGATTAAGTGAAATAAATCAGACTCTGAAGGTTAAAAATTTCATGGTACCTTTTATTTTAGAAACCCAAAATTTAAATTATTTAAATAGTAAACCAAAGGTGCTCCTTTTGGCAGTATATACACTAGCTAGTAAAACCAAAAGAAAAATGAAAGAAACACTTGGAGATGGGGTAGGGGACCTGGTAAAGGTGGGGGGCAGAAGGGAGTGTAGGGAAGGAAAGGGAGAAAAATTGGTCAAGATACTAATTCTCCAGAATGAATCTAATTTTTATATATCACTAAAATACAATAATGAAACAAAGAAGAGAAAAAAGAGACTACCTAAAATTTCTTTACAGGTTGCTAGGAAAATTACATGAAAGTATTTTTCCCAGGTGCTTTTCTGGATGGGTCTTACAATATTTAAAGCTCTAGCTAGAATGCTGAGAATTTACCCCAGTAGTAAAATGCTGCCTACCATGTACAAGGATCTGTGTTCTGTCTCTGGTGTGCCCAAACATTTCCAGTTAGGACACTTTTTACATGAAGCTTGCCTTTTCAATTCTGAGGTATTCTGTGCAGTATCTAACAGTACACTATATGCTTTAAGCATTGATTTTTGTTTTAGGATAGATCAGTAGCAGCAACCATTTCGTTTATTAAAATGAGTGTACTCCAGATTCAGTAGCACATGCCTGTAATCCCACCTTCCCAGAAATCCTAAGGCAGAAAGATCGAAAGTTTGAGGCCGGGTTTGGTCTCAAAACAAAACCGCTGGGATGTAGCTCAGTGGTAGGGCAGTGCTCTGGGTTTAATCCCTAGTTTGCAAAAAACCCCAGTCATTTGAAAGAGAGTTACATGGTAAGGTTAAATGTAACTAATGGAGATCTGTGGTCTCCTGTGAAGACAGGCTGCCCTAAGTCTGGGCTAGGGCTCAGTGGTAGAGCATTTGCTCCATGTGCGAGGCTGTGGGTTCGACCACCAGTACTACCAGATCAACAAAAGATGCTACTCTCTGTGCATACAGGCGATATCAGGAACCCTAAGTGAGACCCAAAATGGTAAATTTTTTCTTGTTCTAGGGCTGAAATGCAGCACCTTGCCCTTGTTAGACAAGAGCTCTACCATTGAGTTACCTCTCTAGTCTGCTAAACTGTTTATCTTGACCTGTGTTCATTCTAAAATGTGATCTAATGGTAATCTTAAACACCACCCCTCACCCTTGTGATATCTGCTAACCTCATTTTACAAGGCAGGGTTTACAAAAGAAAGAAAGAGGTGGTGGTCGTATTTAGAGTAAATTTAGATTGTGCCATCCCATGAGAGTGTGGCAGTGGCCTTTTATTCAAGGAAAGCCCTCATTGTGAGTACAAATTTAATAAAACACTAGTTAGTCAGTGGCTCAAAGGCCTCAATTAATTGACTTACAATAAGAATCACTGGAAAGGAAGAAAGAGCAGGTAGTACAGATGGGGAGTTGTGGATATAGAGAGCTACCTGACAACATTATTAAATTTATCACTGAATGGTTCACTGTTGGATTTGTTATCTGTCCACTTTTCTCTAGTGGGAAATCACTAAATTTATCATCTTAGGGGCTAATGCAGGGTGGCAAGGTGGTCAGACTGAATGTCAGGATCCACATTCTCTTTTTTGAAGCATCCTTTGTGAAATTGAGCTTTATTTGTATATTGTACAGTCAGGGAGTGAACCAGATTAAAACAGTTGGGAGGCTAGATGATTAGATTTCGCTTGACTCAAGTCCAATTAGGGTTTTATTGACAGCCATTATAACAGATGTAGTCTGAACAGTGACATCAGATTTGTCTGTCCCCTGTTCCTCTGGCCTATTAAAATGCTGCATGAGAAATGATGCCATCTGATTGGTTTTATTCATCAGGTTTAGTTTTAAAAATAGATGCTGTATCCACATAGATCAAAATCCAGCCACATAAGGCACGTGCTGAAAAGGCATGTTTTAGTCCTGTGCAGTGCTCCCCAAACTCAGGCCCTTTATGCACATATAAATACAAATGTGCTCTTTTTTTCTAGACACAACAATAGGCTCTGATTCGCTGTTCACCTTCATGGCACTTTGGAATAAGGTTCTTGTTTGATGTGATGTCTACTAGGCTACCAAGAGTTATTTCCAGGGTCAAATGAAATAGTCAACAGGAAGAGATTGAAGAAAGAGAAGAACCACACATATTCAGAAAGAAGAGGAAGAGAATGGTGCTGTTCTCTGGGAAATACTTTAAATGAAATATTTGTGAAAAAATTTTCTAAACCAACAATTCAAATTTACAAAGACCCTTACACATTTAAAATTCTGATTCCCCTGATGAAACAAAAGTTCAAGGATGTGGAAGTAATCACTTAGTGACAAAGTTCCAGCTACAATTCTGGTATTTTGGCTCACAAATATGTGTACTTTCATTCTTCTCTGGTTCACTTCAGTAAACCCTGGCTCAAAGTCAGGCATGGCAACATGCAGCTGTGATCCTGTGCTCTAGGAGGCTGAGGCAGGAGGATTGCAACTTCATGCCCAGTCTAGAAAATTTAGTGACTTAGTGAGACTCTGTCTCAAAAAAAGGAAAAGGTAAAAAGACAAATACCCCTCTGGTTGAGTAAATGCTACATGCCAGGTGATGTGCTTCTGATTTGAATGACAGACAGCCCTGCTCTCTAGGTGCTCTCACTCATGGGAGTGACACAGTTACATGAAGGGTAAGTGCTGTGGGGGCACAGAGGTGGGGGTTAGCCTAGCCTGGATAGGGGCACAGGAAAGGCTTAGGGTAACTTTCCAGGTGACGTCTACACTAAGCTAAGTTTTGATGGCTGGATGACGTTTAGATGGCAGAATGGTACAGACTGGACACTGCCTCCCTGTAAGTTGTTTCTAAGCTAGATGACAAATAAAGAGAACCAGAGCAAAGAGTGCAAAGCAAGGAGAACCGGAAGATTGGCAGGGCCAGCAGCAGGAAGGGCCCAGTCCCCCTCTGCACACTAGGATGCAGGCCAGAGAGGTGATGACCAGCAGACATCTGCCTGGCTGCTCTCCTTACAGAGGGGAGATTGAAAGTAGTGCCTCTTAACAGGGCCACTTGGTCCCTCCGGGCTCAAAAAGCATTCTGCCTTGTCACAACAAGGAGGGGTTGCTGACTGTGGGTGCAAGCCAGAGGCGAAGCTTCTGAACATCCTACAGTGATTACCTTCCCCTCATCCCCCTTTGACAAAGTTTCTAATAGCTTCCATCCCCCAGAGGTGGAGACAGCGCCTGGAACAGCTTCACATCAGGAGGCCCTGCCACCTGTGCCTGTGTGACCTTCTGTAAGTCATGCCACTGATTTCAGTGAGCCTCAGTTTTCCCATGTCTCAGATGAGAGCAGTGGGGATCTGGGACAAGCTTGTGAATTTACGCATGTGATGTAGTTTAAGTGTACAGTCCTATGAAGATGGAGGGGACCGTTGATCGTGACCACTCCAGTGAGAGTTCTCCAGCCCACCCAAGTCCCCTGAAGGTGCTTACACAAATGTGGTTCCGGAGAGATCCTTAGACCTTATCTCTAGTTCCCTGTTAGCACGGACACAGCTAGGGAATCTCAGTGCTGTAAAGAAAATAGACGACTGGGTCGGAAGTGCAGCTCAGTGGCACTGCGCCTGCCTGGCAAGTCCAAGGTCCTAAGTTCAATCCCTGGTACCAAAATAATAATAGTAATAATAATAATAATAATAATAATAATAATAATAAATGATAGGAACTTCAGTAAAGAGATTATGTGGTGCTGATTGCTGGTGGGCATAAGTCACCATGCCCAGCATTGTTGTGTGTGGCTGGGGGCTAGGAATCAAACCTGGGACCTTGCACTTGGAAGGCAGGCTCCAGTACCACTGAGCTAAATCCCTGGCCCTTCTACTGTACTTTTATGAGAAAGAAGACTCATGGAACAATTATAGGCCTTTGTCTATACCAAGTAAATATGTAGAAGCAAATTGTAGCTACCTGAAGAGAATGACGACATTTAGCTTATTCATCTGGATCTGTGTGTTTCTATGTGAGGGTAGCCCACCCCCACATACCCTCTTGACCAATTTCATCCTGATACTTACCTACTCCAGAATATTCTTTTGGGGTATGCTCTTCCTTCACTTTCCAAGGGAAGGTGGAGCAGACCTTTGTGACTTACAGTACACTGGAAATGAGAATATTCACATTTTTATTTTTATTTTTTTTGCAGTGCTGGGATGAATCCCAGAGCCTTATGTATTCTGGGGATGTGCTACATCTCATCCCCTAACAGTTTTTGTTTTTAATTTGGAGACAAAGTCTCACTATGTTACCCATGCTGGCCTCAAACTTGCGATCCTCCTGCCTAAGGCTTCTGTGTCACTGGGATTATAGCTGTGTGCCACCACACTGAACTGTGAGGCATTTTTATTAAAAAGCCAAAGGAAATTCCTATAAAGAATAAATCCTGTGCTATGTTTGTGTAATTTTTTGCACTGGTTGAGATAGAGCCCATGAATCGAACATTCCAGACAAGCACTCTACTACTGAGAAATACCCTTAACTTTGTGTAACTTTTAATGATTATGGGTTTCTGTGACATATTTGCATACCATTCATGTCTCATGCTCTTGCCTGTAATACACCTTCCTTTATCCCAAAGACTATTCTATACTAAAGATCCAAACTATTGCTTTTGGAATTTGCATGAAGCTTGATTCAAGAGTAAAGACATACTATCAGGTGTGGTGGTGCATATCTATAATTGGAGCACTCGGGAGGCTGAGGCAGGAGGATCACTGCAAGTTGTTGGCCAGCCTAGTTTACACAGTGAGTTCAAGGCCAGCCTAGTAAGACCCTGTCTCAGAAAAAAAATTAAAAATGTATTTGATCTTTTGAGGGTATCATTAAGAAAATGGGCCAGCAGTTCATACTTGTATAAAAATGTGTAAATGTTCCTTTACTAGTCTGAACCATCTATTGCATTTCTTTCATATTTTTCTTTATTGAGCTTATTGGTACATTTTAGGTATACATTATTTTCACATTCATCATTGAGAATTTGTACCTATACATGATATATCTTGATTCTTATCTTTTCCCATTCCCCTGCCCTCCCTCCAGTCCCTCCATTTCCCTACATACATAAACTTTTATTTGTTTCTTATTAGATATTTTCCTTATTCCAGAAAACTGAAGAGACCAATTATATTTGGGCTAATGAATGACCAAGTAATAAAGTTACAAACAAGTATGCAGTTTGATTATGGCCCTGAAGAACTATAATCCCAAAAGCAATAGAAAGAAGGTAAAGAAGCTATTGGAAAAAGTTAACATCATTGCCCCAAAGAAAACAAGTTTTCCGTGTGCATAAGAGTTTCTTTGGTATACTGTGCCTTCCCCCTGTGTGGCATCTGCCTTTGACTGGAGACTGGCTTTCACCTATAAGGATATAAGGACTTAACATGTGGAGTGGAGTTGGTAAAGTGTAGGGCGGGATCAGGAGTTCCAATCCCACACCTATAAGAGGCAGGACAGTGTCATAGTATCCCCTCGCAGTAGGAACTGAACCCACAGACTGTGCGTTGAGCTATATTTCTGACTCTTTTATAAACATAACTTTTTATTTTGACACAGGGTCTCACTAAGTCTCCAAACTGCCCAGGAGGAGCTTGAACTTGTGATGCCCAGCTTCAATTTTCCACAGTGCTGGGAATACAGATTTGCACCATCATGCCCAGCTTGCCATAACACTTTTTTTTTTGAGACAGGGTCTCGTTTTTTGTGGTTCAGGCTGGCCCTGAGCTCAGCCTCCAACTCAGATCACAGCAATCCTCCTGCCTCTGCCTCCCGCGTGCTGGGATTACAGGCGTGAGCCACCACGCCCGGCACTGTGGTATGTGGTACTGGTTGCTGCTGGGCGTGAGTCTCCACGCCCAGTATTGGTATGTGCTTACCGGGGATTGAACCTGGGTCCTTGCACTTCCAAGACAGGCGCCGGAACCACTGAGCTA
>PVIR01036674.1:0-15660 GCA_004026965.1 Petromus typicus | reverse complement strand
CTCCTGAAATGTGTGTCGAATTTGACAGATGTGGGCACTCATTGTGATGTTGATTGGTGATGTTGATCATCATGGGTGTTTTGAAGATAGTCAGCAACAACTTAAAGGAAAGTAGAAAGGTCAGGAGTCCTTGACAGAATTTAAAGAAAACTGTAAAACCTGCAGGTGGAGTGCAGATAAACTGGGGGCCATAATGAGACTATAACTCACCTCTACCAAAGTGGGGTCTAAGGGAGAAGGGGAGCAGCCCTGAGGCTGGAAGCTGTCGGAGTAAACTGTTTACTCACAGCCTGCAGATTGCATAGGACCAACGAACCATCACAAATATCCCATGTTCTTTCACAGGAAGATGGAGTCTCCTCACCCATCTACCCCCAACCCTTTACTCGAGGGTGTAAAGAAACCTCAAGTGAGGCAGGTGATTTAAAAGATAATGCTGGTCTTCTGCAGGGTCTGCTTCCACCTTTTCTCCTAGTTATCAGATAAATAAGGAGGAAAAGAGAGCAAGAAGTCTGCATCTACTATTCTGGGCAGGAAATCCTACGCTAGAAGAGCACCGTGTTCTCACATGCTTTTCTAGGCTGTCTTGGAAGACTGGATTAAGTGCTGGTCCATATTAAATGTCAGAGGTTCCATAACTTCCATGGTGGACGGTAGAGGAAGGCATCGCAATGCTCGGAGAGGTACAGGCTTGAAGGAGTCAACCAATGATGATATCTTTTTTTACCAAGGACATAAAGAAACATTAGTATGAGGCTTGTTCTGTAGGGTGAGCTACAAGAAGACACTGGCATAGACCTGAGATTTCTACCAGGAGCACAGATAAGCTTCTGGACTCTCATAGGCCACAGACAGCAACAGTATCAGATGCAAAATAATGTGTGTGTGTGTGTGTGTGTGTGTGTGTGTGTGGTAGTGGGGATCAAACTCAGGCCCTTGTGCTTCCGTTGTAGGCTTTGAAGCACTTGAGCTAAATCCCTAGCCCTTTACAAGATAATTTTTTAAATGAACAAAATAGTTGGAATCATAGCGGTGAAGACTGATTTCTATGGACCTATTGTTTTATCTAAAGTCTCCCTCCATAAATCATGCTGCCAAAATGTCTTATCTCAGGCTGGGGTTCAAGATAATCCTGTTTCCAGTCCCTAATCTTCCTTGGAGACCTGTCATCCCCAACAGATGAGAGAGCAAACTTGTCATTCCGAAGTTGTCTTCCCGACCTCTTTGGAAGTTACCAGGTGGGGATGGCAGCAATTGATATGGATTCTGTCATTCCACAACCGAAGTTGTGTCTTTCCTTTGCCCAGTGACAGCTCTGAAAATGCGTCCTTTGCCAGTGAGTGCTGCCCCCTGCGGGCCAGACGGTGCATATTCACTCAGAGGCGGCACAAGATCTCTGCGGGACTGTCGGGGCTGAGCGCACGTAAGTCAGGTGGCAAGCGAAGATCCAACTTTATCCTAAAAATGAATCCCAGTATACCAGTCGTGTACTTTTGTAATTAACTTGCAGCTTTTAAAAGTGGCTTGCTGTGGTTTTTTCTCATTGAATCCTGTGTTAGGTTGAGATATATTTGTTATTCATAAGAGAAGCAATTTGAATTAAACTAAGTCCATGAAGGGAATTTATTAACTCACAGAGCTCAGGGGAAGGTTGAAGAAACTCAAAAAAGTCAGATGAGCAACTACACCGCAGGAGCAAGTATGTCCAGGATCTCAGGGACTTCCAGCTCTTTCCCCCTGACTCTCAGAACTGCTTCCTTCTGGAGAGTCTTGTTTACATCCTCATGACAGACTCGTCTGTCCTTGAAGGGACCCAGGAGCAGAAGAACAGAACTGGGAACTTTGGCGTTTCCATCTCTGGAAGCAAAGGCTCAGACTCTTTGATCCCAAGCGCACCAACTTCAGAGAGTAGAGCTAATTAGTGTATCTCGGATTTCTTTCTCATCTGTAGAGCAGCCAGCTGTGTCTATTGTAGGGTTATTTAAAAAGTCGGCTGGGGATTTAACTCAGTGGTTCCAGCGCCTGTCTTGCAAGCACAAGGGCCTGGGTTCGATTCTCCGGTAACCACATACAATACTGGGTGTGGAGACTCACCCCAGCAGCAACCAGTACCACATACCACAGTACTGGGCATGGTGGCTCACACCTGTAATCCCAGCACTCAGGAAGCAGAGGCAGGAGGATTGCTGTGATGTGAGTGTGAGGATGAGCCCAGGGCCATCCAAGTAGACACTTGCAAGAGGGAAAGTTTGGTGCTTAGTTGGCCAAACCTGTACTTCTCTGTGCATTTCCATAATCAAGTCTGGCCATGCTGAGTAGGAAGCAGACTGAACTCATAGAAGTACTTGCTGTTAAAGGCACGAATGAGCAGGAAACATGAAGAATCCCAGACTCCAGATGACAGGTGGGTACAGGGGAAAAGCGCTGAACTTGGAAACAGCGGGGAAAGTTTGCTGAGCAGTTTCCCATGAGCTGGGTGGACAGGACTCTGTTTCTTCGGTGGAAGGAGATACTTCCCCATCTACCTGTTATTATCAGTCAAGTGAGACTCTATAGAGACAAGGGAACATAGTGAGGTCAGCCCTGTAGACACGTAAATCTTCCTAAAAACTCAGCTCCTTTTTCCTCCTCCTCTCTGTCTTTCCATTCCTTTTCCTCTTCTCCTCCCCATCCTCCCACTACCCCACTCCTGCCTCCTTGCTCTCTCCATTTGCTTCGTTCCTAGCTATGTAATCTTAAACACAGCCCCTCTCTATTCTGAGTCAATTTATAGTTCAGCAAAATGAGAAGGATCATATTCACTTTACTGAGTCACTTGAGAATTAAATATGATAGCATGTCCAAAGAAGTATAATACTTGAGAAATTTCAGTGAACATTGTTATATAAGTACTAAATCATCATCTGCTATTAGCCTGTACGTTCATTAAATGTTAGGGTTATGAATGTGCTAGTTAAGCTTGTGTCAGCTTGATTGGCTTGGGAGCCTTTGAGTGGTTCAGGAGAGGGCACTTCTGGGTGTGTCTGGGTGTCTTGAAGGTGTGACCCTAAGGTACACTACCTGGCTTTTATCCCTTCCTCTCTGCAATTCTTTCCCACTTCACTTCTTCTGCTGTGAACTGAATATCTTCACTCTGCTCTGCCCTTATATTATAAATTCCCGATTTCAAATATTCAGGTTGTAAATGTTCACTGGCTGGAATGGACCTGGCGTTACGAACACTTGTAGCTCTAAAGCCATTGTGGAAGCAGCTCACATGTCCGGTGTACCGGACATTGGTGCAGCTGTGCTGCTGTGTGCTTCCTGCACAGGGAGATGGTGTGCCATAGTACGGTGCTCAGTCAGAGGGAGCAAGAGCAGGGCAGTGTGCATTTAGGGGATTTTATGCATTACATTGTATATTTGTGTCAAAGGTGTACAGGACTCATTTTGTCAAACTCATGAAGGAATCTGGCTTGTGAACATTTTCCCAGAGTGGACAGGAAGTCAGAGACTTTCTGTAATGTAATATTTTGGCCTCAAAACCAGTGAACCATGGAGTGGATCCCTTGACACTGTGAGGCAAATGAAACTACACCTCCTTTAAGATTGTGACTATTTGGCATTGTGTCCGATTGACAAAGAAGTGACTAATACAGTGTGTTTATTCATTGATTTCATTGAAATTATATTTGATGCATGTTTATTATTACAAAGTCATCCAAGCAGACGACTCTCCATGTTAGTACCTACTTGCTGCATCATACGACAGCATCATAAGAGCTCATTATCAATTTTATTCAGAGAATAAGTCTTAAATTTAAGCAGTGGATCTATGTGGTTATGTGATTGTTCTGTCCCTTTGGATGATGTTAGAAACTGTTCACTTATCTGGTGTGTTGCTCATCACGTAGGTCATTGTGATTATAGGAAACTCTGGTGAATTTACATACGTTATCAAAGTACAGAAAAGTGAGAAAATCTGAAATATAGAAAAAGTTATCCAGTGCCTTATATCTGAAGGCTTATGTAACACCAAGAGATCTAGCGCTCAGATTATTTAGACACAATTGCGTTTCTTTTGATTGGATAGTATATGCTTTCTAAGGACCTGAAATAATTCTTTTCCTTTCCTCTGTTTTCCTGGACTCACTGGCGAGGTTCACCTAGAATAAAGGAAAATGGAAACACATGTTAATTTTGTTCACCTGGAGAAGGTGCAGGGGGCCTGTTCCCCTAGGCACACCTGTTCATTTCCAGTTCTGGCACTGAGCCACATTTTCGACAGGCTGCCTGCTTTCTGGCATAACAGCCTGGGTTTTCCAATTCCGCCTGAGAGAATCATTTTAATTTTTGATGTTGGTTCCAGGAAGCTCATCTCTGTCCTTTCACAGGGAGAACCTTTAACAAAGCCTGACCCCAAAAGAAAGGCTTTGCACCAGGGTGCGTTTGACACAGGCCGAGAGGAAAAAAGGAAGACCCTCTGTGACAAAAGGAAAACAGAACATTCATTATGTGCTTATTTACAACTATCTCCTTTCTTAATAACAAAGCTGAGGCACTATTTGTGTCCAATGGCTTACAGCAGAGAAATGGTTTCTCCGGAAATAATTTTAAAGGGAACAAACCTCAGTCCTACAACTTATCTCATGTCCTTTTTGTCTTTTTCTGCTCTGTCTCCAGAAGGGCCAGACACTTTCCTTGAATGTATTGTAAATTTAAATTTGGTCAGTTTTTCCCCCCAGTACTAGGAATCAAATTTGGGATCTTTCACTCACAAGGCAGGTGCCAGACCACTGAGCTACATCGCTGGCCTGTGTATTGTAAATTTGAACAGCATCAAATTGTATTAGCCCAAGTATACTAGTAAATAGGGCCTTGACAATGGAGTTTGAATTATCACTTTACCAAAGGAGGCAATTCTAGGGCAGAAGGATAGGGGGTGGGAGGCCAATGCGAACACACAGTATCAAGTGAGTCCCTACCTTGTGTCACATGGAACAGACAGTGCCATTATGAAGGCTCCTAGAGAAGTTCCCAAACTTCTGCCCAGGAAGTCCAGCTAAAGGAGAAGGGAAAGCATTTTTCTGTCTCCCTTGAAAGATTACCTCCCTGAAAGATCTAAATATCACCTCAGTGAAGCACTGGTTCCCTTATAATTACGGGCAGCACATAGCATAGCAGCATGCACAAAAAAGACCGATGCAGCCCGGAGACAGTCTCGCTATATCTAAGAATTAACTGTGTAGTCCAAACGGACCTCAAGCATGTGACAATCCTCCTGTCTCACCTTTCCAAGTGCTGGAATCACAGTATGAACTATCATATCCGGTTACAAGTTAATTTAAAAGAAAGTATTTTTATAAAGAGATGCCGTAAGTAGTGTGTGTCCATTTGGTGGTGGTATACTGCAGAGTGGTGAGAAGAACTTTACAGATTTTGGAGGATTAAATATAGTAACTCATGTATGACATTCAGTACACAGATGCCTATGATAAATACTCAAAAATTGGGAGTTTTTTTTCCCATTTCTGGGGTTATGGTTACATTTCTGTGTGAAGATTTTATTTATTAAACCCTTAAATAAATTTTCTTCCAAATACATGCACGCCCACCCACATGCATGTGACTGCACGCGCACACACACACACGCACACGCATGCACACACACACTCATACAGAGGCCTGGGGTGGTGGGTGAGGCGGCCAGTACAATTGAACTGGCTCAAAGGTCACGTGGTCACAGGTTATATGCGTCTAATTAGTGCGGGAATGGACAGAGAGAGGGATGAGCTTCTCCATTGTCCAAGCAGGTTCTCAAAAGTGCAGTCTTCGAGGAATCCTGCCTGGACTCAGATCTCCCTTTTCTTGTAGGGAGACTGCCCGCTCTGTGAATACGAACGCCAGGTTTGTCTCCAGGTCAGCTGGCTCGCGCGCCTCACGGTGGAGAGCATGTGTTTACTTAGGAAATAGTTGTTCAATTTTAACATTGGCTTCAGCAAAATCTCTTACGAAAGCAAACCCAGTGCTGCTGCAGAATTAAAATCCGACTTGAACGCCTTCCAGAACAAGCTGAAATAGCTTGTGGATTATCCACAGTAGATTCACACCACTGCCTTCCTATTAACACAACGTTGCTCATAGTTTGCCACCCAGCCAGTTTCGATGCATGAATAAGTGTTGCCGCTCCTCAGAGCATGGTGTCCTGCAGGCTGTGGGAGGGGTCACCGGGGAGCCCTCTGTCAGGCTTCTCAAAGAGCTCATTTGAGCCGCCGCAGCAGCAACTCTCAAACTTGTGCGAGGTGTAAGACAAACACACTTAGGTGTGCGTAATAAATGCAAGTTGGTGACACATGAAATAATCTGCTGTGTGAGGTATTGCATGTCCTATAATTATCGTGTGGAGATCGGATAACGTGTCTGAGATATTGAGATTCACGCTTTAGCCAGAGTGTTGGACTAGAAGGCCGCGAACGCTGCTTTCCATACAAATATACTTTGTTCCTCTGAGCAGAAATGGGTGTTCGAGGGTTTGCGCAGCAGCATTACTGCTCATAACTTTCCGACCACTGAATCTTCTCAAGTTTTGCTGCCATGAACACAAGTTCTTCCAAATAGGTGCTTGTGAAAATATTTTCCAAATTGCCCTTATCTGTATCCGGAATTCGAGATGTCTACTGACTCGAAGAACATACAGAAAAGCAAATAGACGAGCCTGTGTTTGGGATGAGAGAAAAATATTTTGGCATTGTGATTTAGTTTATCCATAAATGTGCTTTATAAATAGGAGGGTGATGGTTAATCATGCGATTCAACGCATTTAGCCAAAATTGTTATTGTGATATGTAATAATAAGAAAATTAACTTTGTGTAGTGCTTTGGGGGATAGAAATGCTTCTGCATATATGAACACACTTTCTTTCCTGTGTGATCCCATGAGCATTTGCGAATATTTTGAGCCTCATTCTATAGACACCCTGATGATGTTGGGGAGTTCAGTTCCTCGGTCAGTGCTGCATGAGAAAAGTGGGATTTTGGCCCTGGTTTTATGAGCCCATATTCTTTATTCTACATCAATGGTTCTGAAATGCTTTTAGCCTCAGGACTGCAGTTATTGAACCTCTGAAATATTTCTCTTTATGAAATTCGTATCTGTAGACATTTACTGTATTAAATGTACAACTTAAAAAGTAAAAATATTATTGATTATTTTACTTAAATCACATTACCATTAAACCATTATACATGGAGTAAATATTATATATACATTTACCATATTTAAAATTCTTAAAAATATTATTCCCCCCCAAATTGCAAACAATGTTATTCTCTTATATTTTCAATATCTCTTTAATCTTAGGCTTAATATAAGAAAGCCAGACTGTTAGACTTTCTTTTGCATTTAATGTAGTTTGGTTGAAGTGCAGAAAGAAAATTTGACCTCATACATGTAGTCAGAAAGGAGTCCTTCATGTAGTTGGAAAATGTTGCATATTTTATAATTGATTGATACTTTTTATTTCTATGCTATGCCAAAACTCAGTAAGTAATAATTTTTCAAAGATCTGTCCAGTTCTTATTTACAGCCACAATTTTCAAAGTTCTTCATTCTTTTTGCATTTTATCTTTAACAATCAATGCTGCTACTTGCTGTCTTTGACCAGCTATGTTTACTTTGTGATTCTCAAGAAAAGATCTAAATGTTAAATTTCTAAGTCCAATCTATCCTAATTTAAATTTCACCCCCCAAATGCAAGTTAATTTAATTTGCACCTCAAATATTCCTACACTTTCTCTAGGGCAGCTACGCTTTGGGCAGGACAGTGGCTCTTATCTTTTGTGGACTTCGTGTGTTATCATTTCATCATGTAAAATATTCAAGTGACATGACATGAAGACTGAGATTCAGTTAATTTTACTCTTCAATATTCTTCTTGGGTGTAATTGTTTTTTAATGAGAGCGATTGTGGTGAGGTATATACAGCGTTCTGACGTACGAAGGAACCAGCAGTTTTAGCCACTGTGCTTCATCCCTACAAATGTCAAGTCCATGAAGTAGACAAGTCATTTCTTATTATTATTATGAGCATTGCTTTGCTCTCCTGGACCTTGGGGAAGTGTCTTAGTGTCTACAAAGGACATGCTGCTCCATATCAAGCTGCCTTTTTCTGTAGTGGTGGCCTCTTGGAGAAGTTGATCCTCCAATTTAGAGTAAGCACTTCGAAGGCTAAACTTAATGTGACTCACACTGACATTTTGAAAATGTTCACATTTCTCATGGATCATTTTGAACTATTCTCCTGAATGCTGTCCTGTAGTCTCACTAAACCTTCTCTTCTTTGAACTCACCTTGTTTTTTTTCTAACTCATATTTTCCCCATCAGTTACATCAGATTTCTGGCACCCATACTCTTATCATGCACTTTTATATCCTTAGCATTCAGCTTGCTTCCTTATCTCTGTTTTATCTCAGAGCAGAAAAATATATTCCTATTAACTCTTCATAACTGTAACTTTACATTTATATGCTGTCATCCAGTTCAGCCCTCCAACCTCCTCCCCACCGTGGTTTTTATTAGCTGGGGTCTATTTGAGAATGTAGCAGAGTGGAGTGTGCATTCCAGCGTGTGGTTTGCACCCAGCTACTTTGGTACCATGGAACATGGTGGTAACCTTCACCCATGCTGATACCTATAGCTCAGCTGGGTGCATTCTGATACCAAAACCCAGTGGGAACATCTGCATGGTGCTGATTAGTCATAGCTTCCACATCTTTGAACCTGCCTATTCAGTACAATTATTTATTATCCTGCAATAAAGAATCATGATGTTTTGTGATCACCCTCAGATATCTTTACAGTAGCAAAAAGTTTGAGTCATCCAGCATGCACATTTACTGAGCAAGTTCATGGAAGACAAAGCTCTATCTTCTAGCTTCTGCATTCATGTACCCAACACGTGTCTGTAAGAGGGATCAATCCCATCATGTATTTGTCATGTATGTTGAGCTTTATGCTCGTGACTTCACTACCTAATGTGGACCCCAAGCATAGTATTATCAAATATGTGCTGCTATGCACAAGAGGGCTTGTGCCTGATGGAGAACATCTATTTTTAGGTTAGTCTCATCCAGGCATGATTTGTAGTAAAAAGAATTAGCAGTGCATTTGAAATAAGGTCTCTTAAAATGGAGACACATAAGATAAAGTTATGTATTGATGAACTGATAAAATTGTGGCCAGCGTCTTGAAAGGATATCCCCTCATGAGCAGTGATATAATATTTGCTCCTTCTTTATTTGAGGCAACTTTTAAAAAAATAACTACCAGGCATAATAAGAATGGTACACATTTCTACCACTTTCTCTTGTCCCAAGTGAATGGGCTGACTAGTCTTCTTTCTCTTACCTTCTTGTAGGTTCAACTGGATCCTTCAAAAAGTTACACTGAATCTCCATTCCCAGCACATGTACATCTGACTTTATTTGGAAACGAGTCCTTGGAAAACGTGATACAATTGAGATGGTGTCGTAAAGGATGAAGATGAGCCTCCAAGCCAATAATCGGTGTCCTTATAGGGATAGAGAGACTTGGGAACACAGACCCAGGGAAGCCGTTTAAGAGGGTCATGTGAAGTGGAGATACACTCTCACGAATCAAGGTGTCCAAGGGCTGCTGCCAATCACCAGAAGCTTCCGGACCGGCATGCAGAATTCTTCTTAAATCCAGCAGAAGGGAGCGACCTTGATTCCCAACTTCTCATCTAGAGATGTGAAAGAACGAATTTCCGTTTACACCACTTCATTCATTCATAATGATTTGTTATAGGACCCTAGGAAATTAACACACATCCCTCAACACTTCCGGTAGTGTGATTCCTATGAGTTAGCAGAGCAGAATTCCACACAGACTTACAAGAAAAAGACATTTCCTAAGTTGTCCCATGGGAGCTGAGAGCCAGCAAGTCCTCTGCAAGTAGAGTGGAAATTCCAGCCTCCATGTTCTAGGGAGCAGACATCGCTGAGCTCCGTAGGTCACAGGAGAACAGGCTCCTGAAAAGCTTCTGCACATGGCGTTTCTCACCTTCACAGAAAACGCACTCTAAAGGAGAAACATACACATTCACGTAGCACCTGCTTTCACTGATCTCAGACAGTGGGGCTGAGGGCGCAGCCGTTCAGGTGAGCCCCGCAGGAGCAGCCAGGAAGTGACGCTTTACAGTTTTACCTCAGCTACCGGGTAGCTTTCTTAATTGGCCCCATGAAGATGGCAGGGTGGCAGGGTGCCAGGGGTTGTCATAGCAGCATGGAGGACCTTTGCAACTGCAAGGCTGTCTGCAGGGGCTCAGGGAAGTTCAAGTAGCCTGTTCACTGCCTCCTGGGTCTGCGGGGATTGGAGGTGGCAGCTATGGATCTCCCTTTCAAGCTCTTGGCGCTTAACCTGTACAAGGCTAGCCATTATCCATGGAAATAAAGCAGTCTGTCTGCCTTATATGCAGACAGACTGCCTGATATGCAGTCTAACACATATGTCTCAACTCTCAGCTGCTCTGGAGCAGCGCCCCACGAAGTTGACAGGAATCTTAGAGTGGATGTAGCGTCGCCAGCTTTGGGTTATCCGTGGGGCTTCGGGATCCACAGAGAGATGGACTGAAATCCGGCAAACTGAAATGGTACTCGTGCCTGTTCCTGAGCCTGCCTCCAGCTTTGTGAATTATTTATACAGCCCACAGACTCGCCCTGGGTGACAAGTCTCAGCTACAGCTGAGAGAAAAGAGTTCATCCACCCAGAACCCTGTGGCAAAAGCAAGCATTTCTAAGTTAATTTTTTCAGTCTTTTCATGCTGTGAAAAATACACGTAATGTAGACTTTATCATCTCAAACACCTTAATCTCTACATTCCATAATACTAAATACATTCGTAATTAATGGTCATCACCATCATCCATCTCCGTAATCCTTTTTATCTTGTGCACACGAGACCCCACCCATTAAACAGCAATTGATCTTCCTTCCTGCAGCTGCCCAGCCTCTGTCAGCCATTGTGCTGACTTCCGTCTCTGTCATTTTTGACTTCCCTAAGAACATTTTATAAGTGGCATCATGTAGACATAGTATTTGTCTTCTTGTGACTACCTAATTTTAAACAAGTAAAACCTTAAAGCTAGAATTTTAGAGGATGCTGTTCCAGACAATGTCACATAGATTACTTACTGTGGTTTAATTCATTACATCCTAGCACCCCTCAGATTAGACAATTGTTATTATTCTCATTGTACAGATGTAGTCTCTGAAACATTGTAAATTGAAAACATTTTCCAGGTCACACCTAGTAGTAGGTAATTGAGCCTGCTTACATGCACAAGTCTGCTTGACTCCAATCCCCCTTTTCATGTGAAATATATGTATCCACCATTAAGTCAGGTGATGCGTGACATAACACTCATACTGATGCTTTACATGGATATACCACTAGCTCTAAGATTAGGTGCCATTTTTGGTTTTCTTGCTAATGTGTACCTGAAGATAAGCATAGTAGGTAGTACATATGAATTGCAGTAAGTACTTGAGTTAATAAACAAAAATAAATAAGTAGATTGAGTTCTTCTTAGTACAAAGATTTACATCCACTCTAATAAGATTTTCCCTCCAGAACAACCTTGGGCAGTGAAAAATAACTGCCAATATGAAGGTGTGAAACTGGACCTTGTGTTTTCTAGTTATCAGTTTCATTTGCTCTATTTCATATCTATGACGTGATAGAACTTATTATAATTATAGAGAGTTCAGCTGTGTATTCAGGTGTCACTGACTGTATTCTTGATATTTTTATCAACTTGACTTGAGCTCATGGGCCAATTATTGCTGATTGCCAAGAATAGGCCAACAAGGAGATAAAGACTCTCCAATTGTCTACTTCCATCATTCAAATAAGCTAGAAACATGCTGAGATTTCTCTTCTTGGGGCAAGGAGCTGCTTCCATTTACATAATCGTGTTTCAAGCTAAGAACTCTTCGTCAGCATGCACAGCTATATTTCTAAAACTAAAGATTTTAAATAAATCCTGAAATACAATCTGGCAATATGTATTCATCTCCACATATCTTCAACATTGCAGAAAGCTTTCTCTGATTTGTCATATTAACATGACTCAAGAACTTGCAGGGATAAGTCTCTGTTTGGTATTTTGGGAATGCAATGATAGATACAAGTACAAATCCACCTGCTGTTATAAATATAGATTCATGTGTGAAATCTCACACATCATTGATGATTTTTCACTATATACTCAGTTGTAAATGGTCCTGGATAATGATTTTCATATGGAAAATGAGATGTTACATATGCACCTCACTGCTTCTGACTTTCCCTCTCTTTATTCTATAGTGTCTGTTGGTAAGAGTAGCAATTCTCAACTCTTCCAATAGTCACATGCACAAGATTTCTCGTGATCTTCCAGAGTGAACTCTCAGCTAGTCTTTGCACTTTTGTGTCTGCTCCCAGGACTCTTAAGTTCCCTTTCTTTCTATCCCAACTTTATCATGAACATCCTACTTCTCTTTATCATCATATTTTCTTTTTGCCTCACTGTTTTTAATTTGGAGCTCTTAAGGATATTCGTTAGTATCTGACCTGCCACCAACTGTGATGGGTTTGGCTTCATGGTTTCTATGATTTTCTTCTATCTGTTTCTACCGTAAGTTTGCCATTCGTCTCCTATTCATAGCTACTAAGGCTGAAAACATCTTGGAGAGTCTGAGAAGCCACCGTCCTTAGGCATCTTTTCCAAAGATGCATCTATCCCCTGAGGCTTGATTGTGAGTGCTCCTGACATCCTACAGCGTGTGAAGTCTACATTGTCCTGGAGTTATCTGTTCTCTGCTTCATTTTTCTGTAAGAATAAGAAACAGCCCTATACTCAGTTCTGGTCTCAGAGGGCTGGGAATCTACCACATAAAAATAGACCCGTACCTCATAGTCTGACAGAGTAGGTTAAATGTTCTGGAGATAGAATATCTAGATTTTAATTCCAGCTTCCACATTTTTATATGTAAAATCTTAAATAAATTACTAAACTGCTTTTGAAACAGATCTTTAAAAGAACCATAACTACTTTTATGTATGTGTTTCAATATAAAGTTTTGATCGGTGTTGTCTGGCACAATTGAAGTTTATTCACTTAATTAATTTTACTGATATCTTCTGAGCAGGAAATCAGTCCTGAGTGTTGACTTTTAGCTCAAAAGGTGCACAACGGTGAATGACACAGACAGATTTCTTGCATTTGTAGGACATCAATTCTAGCAGAAGGACAAGGAAAAAACTGATGTGAGCCTCATATAAAGTAATGCAGACACATTAGTTGTTTTGAAACAGTTCTATTTTGATATATAAGCACCTACATTTCTCATTAAAGATCTTGAATGCAGTTATGGATATAGATAGATCATTAACAAAAGATATTGAGCCAGGCATGGTGGCTCACACCTGTAATCCCAACCTGCAGGAGAATTGCTGTGAGTTCAAGGCTTACCTGGGCTACATAGTGAGGTCAGGGCCAGCATGAATTACAGAAGTAAGACCCTGTCTCAAAAATAACAAAAAAAGGATATTGAAACGGAAATTTTAGATAGAGTGCTAGGAAAATCAATAACATATGCCAAAGTTAAATATTAGGTCATACATAAAAATTCAAATATTGTCTGTGAAAATATTTTTCTGTATCTCTTCAAACTTATACCTACAGTGAAAACAACTAAATGACAGCCTTTGTAGAGAAAAGAGAACATAGAGGGGGATTATTTGAGGTTCTCTGAGCACTTAAAGAAGGGAGGATGGAGTATACTTCTGCTTCTTCTCAAGAGAGGAGCTCTATGGACATCAGCCCTTCATAGATTTCGCTTCAGTGTGAGGAACACGACCCACTTGGGTCTGATTCCTCTTCAGGAAGCAGGAGTGATTACTAATGCTCTGAGAGGGAATTGGCAGAGCACCGAGTAGCCTGTATTCCTCAAGTTGTTGAGAGCTATATTGCCAGAATATTCCCCATGGCTCACATGTGCATGGATGTGCAAGGGAGGAGAGCATGAGTTAACGCCCACATGGGCATGCTGAAAGAAAGTTGAATGGACCTTGGCTGAGAGAACTTGCAGTGCTAGGGGAGGCCTGTGGCCAAGCAGGAAGTAAGTCACTGATTGCAATGAGCTTGCAATTGTCCATAGTAATTGAGATTGACTGGAAATCCTAGATACTTATTAGCTTGCTCATTAACACTTCTGTAAGGAAACAAGACAATTAGCGAGAACAATAAGATCTATGAATAAAATATACTAGGACAATTTAATAGAGGTCGACAAGGGTTGGAACAAATTCCCAACAGCTGCTGTTCAGGGGATGGTTTGGAAGAGCAAACAGTGGTGCATCTGTAGGGGCTCACCAGTACACAATGTCTTGAGACTAAAGAAATTTTGCAGGTAAAGAGAATAGCAAGTTTCACATTCAATAGGTGATAATAAGCTTGACACAAAGAGTGTGCAGAAACTTTGTAAGTGGAAACAGTGAGTGATAGTGATGTCACCAGAGAGGACTGTGCAGGACTACCATGCAGAGCTTTGCAGGGCATGGCATTCTTAGGTTTATATTTTGAACAGAAAATACGCCCATGAAAGTGTTTTAAGCAGGAAGAGACACTGAACGATGCACATTTAAAAGTGTTGCTCTGTGTGCTAAGTGAAGTAACAGGAAGTTCCGCCAAGTACAGGGTTTAAGAAGTGATCCAAACCTTCCAGAAAAGACAAGACTTGAGAAAACATGGAGCATTTGTGTTAGATCTGGAGAAGCAAGGAAGACTGGACAACGCCCTTCGCCTGGGCAGAAGAGTATGTACGATGCAGAGGCGGTGAAAGGTACGAGACAACTCCCGAGGCCCCTGTAACACAAACAGAAGCCAGGCATGGGGTCTGTGACTGAATGCACTAATGTTGATCCACGTGGGCATCAAGGAGACGTGGAGAGGAGGAATCAAAATCCATAGTTCAACATAAGCTGAATGTCAGGTGAAGTCTCCAGCTCTGATGTTCATCCAAGGGCAAAAAGAGAAGAGACAGAACAGAGAGATGATGGCTTGGGACAGAAGCCTAGGAGAAAGAGTGGCCAAGGGCAGTGGGATGTAGAGCTGAGAATTGTCTCCTTTGGCCCTGGAAAGCAAACAAGCTATAAAAGGATGGTGACAGATCAAAGCTGTTGGCATTCAAGTGGGTAGGGGTCTGTCTGCACCTCCTTGTTGGAAATCTCTTCTTTAGGGACCTTTAAATCTAAATGCTTCCTACCTAGCACTTTGATGGCATTTTTCTGAGTAAGGCTATCCTATTTGTCCATAGGAGCTATTTCCATAATCGGATATTTAGCTCAGGAAAAGCAGAGACATTTTCTGATTTTGTCCACTCATACATTTTAGCACAATTGTGAACATATTTATGTAACATGGTTACTCAAACATTTTCTGAATACATTAATACTGCCTCATTCATAAGTGCTTCTTGTGTTTATATCTTACTCCTTCTAGTTCCCCACTAATGCCTTGAGTGACATGCGGAAATACATATATGTTAACTAATTCCTTTTACCATCTATCTAAATATATTGACTCAAGCCTAGTGTGAGCCATGTGTTCATTGATAC
>PVIR01036673.1:0-15918 GCA_004026965.1 Petromus typicus | reverse complement strand
TAAAGAAAAATGTTTGTCTGGGCCACACAATCACTTTAATGAAATTTGTTAGTTTTCCTATAGTTTTCTCTTGTGCAACTACTAAAAAATGTATTATGTTTTATAGCAGAATAATACAATTACAGAATTTTAGGTTTTCTAGAAAAGATCTTTGATGATTATTGGGTCCAATGACATTATTTTAAATGGTATGGAGATCAGAGTTATCCCTGTCTCTTGTTGGTGGCAAAATTAGGTCTTTTTTTTTTTTTTTTTTTTTTGGAGGCAGGATCTCGCTTTTGTAGTTCAGGCTGGCCCTGAGCTCACTATGTAGCCCAGGTGAGCCTCAAACTCACAGCAGTCCTTCCACCTCTGCCTAGGATTATAGGCCTGAGCCTCCATGCCCAGCCTTGTGATATGTGGTACTGATTGCTGGTGGGTGTGAGTCACTATGCCTGGCACTGTTGTATGTGGTTATCAGGGATAGAACCCTGGACCTTGTACTTGCAAAGTAGGCATCAGAACCACTGAGCTACATCCCCGGCTCCAAATTAGGTCTTTTATCTCTAAAACCAAATTGATTTTTGATTATTTTCCCCTTTTGAGTGTTTTATTACTATATGTTTGCAGTACAGAATCATTACACTCACTGTAGGGCATTGTCATATGTGCCTGATGCCTTTGATTTATACAGTGTATACGATCCAGTGAACCTTTATACAGTACAAAGTCAAACTGCATTTCTAGTGTGAAGCACTGTGTATTGGCCACAGCCATAGAAACAGTGCCCACTGGGAACAAACTCTCATGGCATTTGAGCAGGAAATATGAGAAAGTATCTTCTGCCTCCCTAGAGCCAAGTAAAATGTGCTCCAAGCTAAACACATATAACTGAGAAATAACAAGTGATGTGGAGGCCGTGGAAGACTGAGGCGACAAGACCCATTTGATGTTTAGAAGGCGAGGCTTGTAGCGCAGAGGGAGGCTGTGTGCCTGGATTCAAGCACAGCACCAGAAAAATAAAATTCTAAGCAAGGTGCAGCAACTTTTAGGGATTTTTATAACATACTCTATTTTCAGCTATAAATAATTCAATCTGAACATTAGTATTTTAAATTCTCTTGGACTTCCAGAGGGTCTATCATATCAGCAATAGTGTGCAGATTGGCACAGAAATGGTTACTTTTATTGTTATTATTATTTTTTTTCAAATAGTGGGGACAGTTTGTGATGCTTTGTTCTGGTGTTAACTCACTGAGTTGTCATATTCCTGGTGTACATTTGTGGTAATTCCTGTTAGACCTCAATTTATGTGCTCGCACTTGAGGACCCAGGGTGTCCTCTGTACCTCAGCTCTCGCTTTCTGTGTAATATTTCCTCAAATTCCATGTATAAAGTAATGGGATTTTTATATTTAAAGCTTAATTGAAAAATAAACTTCGAGCTGGAATGGTGACACAGGCACTTCAGGAGGCTGAAGCAGGAGGCTCACCTTGTGTTCAAAGCTAGCCTGAACTGCAGTGAAATCATCTCAAAGAAACAAAAACCAAAACAAAATAGAACATACAAAAAAGCTTTGAGTTGTATAGCTGAGGGATTTGTGCTTCCTGAATATTCAGAGAATCATACTTACTTAAACATATCATGTTATTGAGTGTTTTTAGTGGTGATTAATCTGAATAAACAATCCTGTGTATTATTTTTCTTAAGAGAAAATGTTTGGGACAAGATAACTTCAGTTTTTACAGCTATAAGCTCTTACATAACACGATGCAATGTCAAGAGGAAATCACTTCAAAATTTGTGAGATAATAGCACTCTAGTTTGTATAAAGATTTTAACAGAGAATTTAAAATACAGTTCTACTTTTTTGCAACTTCCTGTGTTTGCTCCTCCGCTAAATGTCTGTTGTCATGGCAGCAAAGACAAATGTATTGCTTGTTCATTGGCAAAGGTCACATAGCAGGCTCTTCTGTGTGCAGTGCTTTGCTTCTGCAGTCGTGAGGCCCTGGCTTCTCTGTCCTGGACTGTGGCATGGAGGGATGCGTATGACAGCAGAGGGGATGATGACCCTGCTCTCACAGCCAAACTGCATCACTGGCCTAGGTCCAGGCTGCCAGGGGCCTTGACAACTCACTAGCATCTTTGGAACTGTTTCCTGAGCTGATAAATGAACAAGCACGGCTGAATGATTTCTAAAATCTGTTTCAATTAAAACATAACATTAGTATGAAACTGAGTGATGATAAACTGTAGCCTGCTGTTCTTTTATTATTATTATTTATTTATTTATTTTTAAGGTTTTTTGAGACAGGGTCTAGCTTTGTGGTTCAGGCTGGCCCTGAGCTCAGCCTCAAACTCACATCTCGGCAATTCTCCTGCCTCTGCCTCCCGAGTGCTGGGATTACAGGCGTGAGCCACATGCCCGGCACTGTGGTATGTGGTACTGATTGCTGCTGGGGTGAGTCTCCACGTCCAGTATTGTTATGTGGTTACCAGGGATCGAACCCGGGTCCTTGCGCTTGCAAGACAGGCGCCAGAATCACTGAGCTATATCCCTGGCCCTAGCCTGCTGTTCTTGATCCTAGAGTGTCTGTGGATGCCCATCCCTAGAACCTCAGCTTCCTTTCGCTGGAGATCTAGAGGAGGAGCCTGGCTTTTCCTTGGCAACACTGAGGAGAGGAAGCAGTTGTGCAGCACCCAAGCTGTGCCTGCTGCTGTCTGTGACCCTCTGGGTGTTTTTATGCAGCCTGGGGACCTGGCCCGCTCCTGGTGCCACATTTAATCAGTGCCCGGGTGGCTTAGTGCCAGGATAGACCATGTCTAACGTAAAGTGACCGACAGGGACATTGCCGGAGTGGGCTGTGGCCCATCACTGCAGGGACAGCATGTGTGTTAGGTAAGAGGTTGCTCAGAGGAATGTTGTACGATGGTTCATTCAAGGCTTCCTCAGACCGGGAGCCACTCATTTCAGAGAAGATTTCATACAGCGCTGAGCAGCACGTGCGCAGGGAGGCCTCGAAGTGCGGTGCTGATTTAATGTGTGAGCTGTCCAGGCAGCTCATCACCAGTGTCAGAACTGGAAAGACAGCTGTTCAGATGTGCAAGGTCCAGGTTAGACCCTGAGCACAAAAAGCAAAGAAAACCAAAACCCAGGAAACAATCATAATTAAAAATGACCAACCCTAGTCCCCATCCAGGGGAAGGGCATCAGCTCTCATCCTAGGTTTTCTCCTTTTTTCAGAGTATTATTAATGATACATTTATTTCACTGGTCTTTAAAAATACCTAGAAAATATTTGAAGTAATGCTAACATTTTTTTGTTAACTAACATATACTTCTAAAATGGAGACAGTTTCATCAGTCAGTTTATGGTAGTAGACACATCATTCCATTCTGAGCATTTTTGTATTTTTGCCTTTCATAGCAGTATATTCAAAGCCAGATCTATTTAACACTTAACACTTAACTACAGATTGGTGAAATTAAATACATTTATATTCCAATACTTTAGAAAATGGCTGTAAGATAGCCAGGCATGGTGATAGAGAGCTGTAATGTCAGCACTCTGGAGGCTGAGGCAGGGGAATCACCATGAGTTAGAGGCCTATCTGAGATACAGAGTGAGTGCAAGACCAGCCTGAATTATATAGCAACACTCTCAAAACAAACAAACAAACAAACAAACAAACCATAAGTGGTAATATTGGAGAGGTATTTAAAAACATCTTTGGGGCTAGCATGCATAAGGGCCTGAGTTCAGTTTCTAACATTGTCACCTCACTGCCTTTTCAAGTACTGTGATGTAACTGTTGCCATGATAGCACATCCATGTTGTGATGCTCAGCCTGCTAACGGGGGTGGAGTTATATTTGAAATGCGTCTGATTATAAAGCTAATTGTGGTATCTTGTTTTAAATTAGCAGCTGTCCAATGAAAGAGCAGCAGAAAGCAAGCTCAAATAATACATGAGGTTGAGAGAAAGTAACATGAGATATTTTTGAAAAGAAAAAAGATCATCTTTTCAAATGTGGATTAGATATTAAGCAGAAAAATTCATGAGTGCTCTAAAATTAGAATGTTCATTTTAAATACCCCGAAGGGCCAAGTGTTGAAATTTGAACAAAGAAGGGAACCAAAATATCAACAGGAAGCAATCTCTGGGGTAAAGTTGGGAAAGAAAGTGTTGGTTACTCTTACTTTTTGGTTAAGCTTTAGATATTATATTAGGGGAGAGAGAAAAATTTGGAAAGGAATATAATAAAGCACTCAAATTCTTGGAATTTGTTTCAAACCAAAAGGAAATGATCTCTGAAATTCAGCACAGATTTAAAAATAATGATTTTTCCAGATGGGAAACCTTTTAGTTACATTTAAAAAAAAATGATACAAAGCTACTTCTTTAAGTCTTGGTGTTCAAAATAAAAAGTCATGTGTAAGAATGTCTTCAAATCAATTAAAAGATAAACATATATCCATATTTTAAAACTAAGGGCTGTTTAGTTTTCCTAAAACGTTTCTAAAAGAGCTGAATTGTGCATTCATGGATAACATTTCATCCCAGATAGCTAGCACATCTGGTTTTGAAAAGCTGAGTCCTTACAATGGCACTCAATAAAAAATAACTGAAATATTAAGTAATAAAGAAATTGTCACATAAATTATGGAACATAATATGTTGTATTATGTGACCTTTCAAAAGTGCTTTTTAGGGGGCTGGTGATTTAGCTCAGTGGTTCTGGCGCCTGTCTTGCAAGTGCAAGGACCCAGGTTCAATTCCTGGTAGCCACATACAACAATGTAGGGTATAGTGATTCACGTCCTCCAGCCATAGATACTACATACCATAATGCTGGGCATGATGGCTCACGCCTGTAATCCCAGCACGCAGGAGGCAGAGGCAGGAGGATTGCTGCGAGTTCAAGGCTGGCCTAGGCTACATAGTGAGTTCAGGGCCAGTCTGAGCTACAAAGTGAGACCCTGTCTCAAAAAAAAAAGAAAATTGATTTTTAGGGCTGGGGTAAAGTTTGATGGTTGAGCACTTGTCTATCACATGGAAGGCCCAGATTTCAAACCCCAGCATCACAAGGAAACAAAAAATTTTAATCTTGACCATTTAGTAAATTAAAAATTTAGGATGCAAAATAACATGTCCTATATAGTTGAATATATTATACATATGTATAGATAAACTATAGTTTCAAAAGTTTGTTGATAGCAAACATTACTGTAATCTAAAATGGTGAGAATAATTGTTATCAATAGTATATGGTAGGGCCAGGGATTTAGCTTAGTGGTTCCAGCACCTTCCTTGCAAGTGCAAGGGCCTGGGTTCGATTCCTGGTAACAACTTACAGCAATGCTGGGTGTGCAGACTCACGCCCATCAGCGATCAGTATCACACACCGCAGTGCCAGGCATGGTGGCTTATACCTGTAATCCTAGCACTTGAGAGGCAGAGGCAGGAGGATTGCTGTGAGTTCAAGGCTAGACTCAGGGCCAGCCTGAACTACAGAAGCATGATCCTGTCTCAAAAAAAATAAGTACATTGTGAAAACCAGGTTTTTCTTTTTTCTTTATGCATTCATCTGCCTTTTGTTTTTCATTGTAAATTTTATTGGTACATTTGAGATATACATAGTGATCACATTCATTGTAGGGCATTCATACCTGTACATGATATATCCTAATTCTTTTTCTGCCATTCCCCTTTTCTCTCTCCAACTCCCTTCCCTTATTTACAAGAGCTTTGTTTCCATTTTTTCTTTTTCCTTTCTTCTTACCCTCCTACTTCTCCTTCTTTGTTCTCCTTCTTGTTTGAACATTTTTTTTTCCCATTTCCTAATATCTGTTATACATTTGGGTCTTTGTTTATACTTTCAGTTTCTCTCAAAAGAGGCACAATGTGGCATTTACCCATGTGTGTCCAATTTATTCCACTTAAGAGTATGATCTCAAGGTGTATCCATTTACCTATAAATGCCTCAAGTGTATCCTCCTTTATGGCACAGTAGTACTCCATTGTATAAAAAAGTCCCACATCTTCATTCCCATTGGCTGATGGGCATTTGGGCTGTTTTCAAGGTTTATCTATTACAAACTATGCTGCTATAAACATGGCTGTGCATATATTGCTGTGGTATGAGGCTCTTATTTCTTTCAGAAAGATACCAAAGAGGGGAATATCTGGGTCAAATGGAACTTTTAGTTTTAGTTATTTGAGGAATTTCCATCATGGCTGCACCTGTTTATCGTTCCCCCAACAGTGGAGAAGGGTTGATTTATCCCCACAGCCTCACCAGCTTTGTTATTGATTGATTTCTTGATAATAACCATTTTTGCTGGAGTGAGATGGAATCTCAACATTGTTTTAATTTGCATGTTTGGAAAGACCAGTGATGTTAAACTAGGTTTTTCTGGTATGTGTGAGGAAGGAAAGAACAGAGTGCGAGAGTACCTGGTTCGCCTTGAAACTGGGGTCAGAAGCTTCAGTTGTTATCTCAAAGGAATGTCTTCTATTTGTTTTCCGTGATAAATAGCATAACAGCTTCAGAAACACATCTGCTTTTCCTTTATCGCTAATACAAAAGATGTATCTGACTAATAGAGATCCCACAGACTCTGCTTTGGAAGAAAAAATTCTCTTGGATGAAAGAAGAAATTTTAATCTGGAAGCTCCCTGCCATCAGGAAGGTTGGCACAGGTCTGCTGGTCCCCAAGACAGCAACATGATGGCATCTGTCCAGTTTTAATTCATGGTATCAGGAAGTGTAAGTAATACTGTAGACTACTTGAAGGTTATAAACTGAAGAACACTGAGAGATTCTTCAGAACCTTGTGCTGGTACAGAATAGACAAAGGGGTTTAGTGAAAGTCTCAGAGCATGAACTGGTTTCTTTCTGGACTTCCCGGTAATACACCTGCTCTTTCTGGATGGGGGTGTGGTCATTAAGCAGAAGGAGCAACACTTTGTCTTCAGTAGAATTTGCAAGGCAAGCCAGGCACCTGCACTTCTGGGACACACACATTTCAGAAGTGATTTCTTTAGTCTTTTCAGTTGACAAACAGTGTGCCTGCCCTCGGAACATGGAGCAGAATCGTTTTCAGTGTTCAGAGCTCAGATTCTGCTCCCAAGAATCAGACTCAGAAGGTTTTCAGTGGTGTTAGTGCGACTGCGCTTGCACAAAACCAAGCAGACAGGCTTCCCTGTGAGCTGCAGTGCAGACTGGGAATGCTGGGCTCTGCTTTAAGAGTAGCCAGAGTCTGCTCTTTACAATGGGAGAAATACTCACTTCCAAATAGAACATGCCTTTCTTCAATTCTCCTCCAGAAGTTGACCTGAAAAGGTTGAAACCATCAGTGGCTCTGTGTCCGCTGAGTGCTGTGTGTCATCTAGCAGGCATACGACTCTTTCCAGGCCATTATACCTGTGCAGAGTTAGGTATTAACTTGTAGAGAATGCAAGCATATTTTCCCATAGAAATGCTAATACATTTTGTCTAGCAGAGACACAGTAAACTTTATTTATTTATTTTTTTTTTAGGTTTTTTGGAGACAGGGTCTGACTTTGTGGTTCAGGCTGGTCCTGAGCTCAGCCTCAAACTCACATCACAATCCTCCTGCCTCTGCCTCCCAAGTGCTGGGATTACAGGCGTGAGCCACCACGCCCGGCACTGTGGTATGTGGTACTGGTTGCTGGTGGGTGTGGGTCTCCACACCCAGTATTGTTATGTGGTTACCGGGGAATCGAACCTGGGTCCTTGCGCTTGCGAGACAGGCGCCGGAACCACTGAGCTAACTCCCCGGCCCGACACAGTAAACTTTTACCTGTGTAAAGGATAATTCCAAAAATTGTATTTTTTGCCATGTAGAATAGTAACCAGCTTTCATATATTACAAAATGATTTCATCATTTAGCGTGATGGTTGTCCCTGTGTAAGTCTCTTCTGACATGTTACATGTGTGGTATGTGTATGTGTACATGTGTGCTGGGGAGTGAACCCAGGGCCTTTCGTGGTCACCGTGGGTTCCGCATGGAGCCGAGGCCCAACTCTCCCCCATATTCTCCTTTGGACAGTTTCTATCTTTGTTCTTCTTTCGTGGTGTGTAGCGGTCTGCCAGAAACTCACACATCCTGGACAGAAGCTCGGCCCTCACCGCAGCCCTGCCCTCCTTTGACCTGGGCTGGATCTCTTCATCTCATTCATTAATTTGCTGTAGCACATCTTTGGTTTATGTCACCCTATGGCATGATAGTTATGGTTTTTATCGTTTTGAAAATAATGCTTTAGCAACTATTAATCCTTGAACGATATTGATTTTCTTTTGAATGCATTTTCCTTCTGGGATATTTCTGTACCTGCTGATCTTTCAAATAAAGGCTACTTTCCTAGTTTCTGCCTTAGCTTTATATCCTACCTGACTTGGAGCTGTAGACAGAAGCTCTTCACCTTAGGACAGGGTTGACTCCCACTAAGTCTATCACATAATGAAAATATCCTGTACCAAAATTGTATTTAGCTGAGTTTAGTGGTGCATGCCTACACTGCAGGATTTGGGAGGCTGAGGCAGGAGGATCACTGCGAGTTTGAGGTCGATCTGGGGCTGGTCTCAAAACACCCCCCTCCAAAAAAAATGCATGTAATGCACTAAACCTTCTCAATGTCGTAGTTTTTTCTGCCGACTTTAAACACTCTCAGAACATTTGTACCAGCCTGCAGTTAGGCAAAAGCATTTAACAGTAGGGATGCTTGATAATAAGGTGTTGGGTAGCTCTGTACCTGAGTGAACCCTGGACACCTCCACGTATTGTGAAGGAAAACGTGAGTCCAGCCTCACAAACTGGGATCAGCTATCACCCCCTTCCTGTCCCTGCCCTTCAGAAGCAGAGATGACCAGGGGCAGTTCCTCCCCAGGACCACGCCACACAAACACGCAGAGCCTGTTAACCAGACACAGCCTTCCCTCTGTGTCTCTTCTGTCTCGTGTTGCTTGGGTCAAGCACAGGGCTGTTTATCTTTGAGGCAAACACCAACCTCTGGGCTCTGTCTCCAGCCTGACATGGTTTTCCTGAAAATGCTACCCTTGAAGATTTGTGGGCAAAAACCAGATATTTGCATCCATTGATTATATCATAATAATTCTCGTCTTCTGCCAAACTTTACTGAACTCACTGAGAGACATGCCTGCTACAATGGCAACAGGAAAGCCACCTCAAAGGTAGATGTGAATTGCACTTATTTTTGACTTGTTAGGTTGAGACTTCACTTTGTTCTGGAAGAAATTCAAAGATACCCTACCTTTCTTCCCAGACCAGTAAACACTATCATCCCAGATAACCAGAGCAAGACAAGATGATCCCCAGACACTCTCCGCACCCAGAAAGATGGCCTTGTTGCGCCATTAACCTACGAAGTTTCCAGGCATTTTCTCATTTTCTTATAGTCCTTTAGGTTCATTTACTTAAAAAAAAATTGCTATGTACACCTAGGAAGATATCAGAAAAAGAACTATTTACCCAAAGTACAGTAATAAGTTTAGTATTTTTTAAAATACTGCATATTTTTTTCTTTTCCAGATTTTATTTTTTTATTAGTTCTTTTTTTTTTTTTTTAGGTTTTTTTGAGACAGGATCTCACTTTGTGGTTCAGGCTGGCCCTGAGCTCAGCCTCAAACTCACATCACAGCAATCCTCCTGCCTCTGTCTCCCGAGTGCTGGGATTACAGGCATGAGCCACCACGCCTGGCACTGTGTTATGTGGTACTGGTTGCTGCTGGGTGTGAGTCTCCACACCCAGTATTGTATGTGGTTACCGGGGATTGAACCCGGGTCCTTGCGCTTGCAAGACAGGTGCTGGAACCACTGAGCTAACTCCCCTGCCTGATTTTTCATTAGTTCTTGTTTACAGTACACAATGATTCCACCCTTATGGAGTGTGGCCGCGTGGACCGATACATTTTAATTCTTTTTATGGCCCTCTCTTTCCCCCTTGCTTTTCCCTCAATCTTTTGCTCCTCCTCCCATTTGCAAAAGATTCAGCTCCCTCCCTATTTCCTATTATCTATCTTTATTTATAATTTGGGCTGTATAATTGATCCTGAATCAATGAAATTGATTTAAGCTCATATGTCAACTTATTTCACTATTATGGTCTCAAAGTGAATCCGTTTTTCTACAGATTACTCAAGTTTATCCTTCTTTATGGAAGACTAGTGCTCCACTGTGTATAAACATCACATTTTCTTTTTCTGTTCATTTCTTTATTCAACATTGAGAATTTGTACCCGTACAGGACACATTTCGATTCGATCCTCATTTATTCCCCTTTCTCCTGCCATCCCTACAGCCCTATCCCCTATATATATAAGCTTTGTTTCCTTTTGTTTTAACTATCAAATTTTTCTTTCCTTTTTTTTTTTGAGACAAGGTCTCACTTTGTAGTTCAGGAGGGCCTTGAACTCACTATGTAGCCCCAGGCTAGCCTTGAACTCACAGCAATCCTCCTGCCTCTGGAGTGCTGGTACTAGAGACTTGAGCCACCATGCCTGGCATTGTGGTGTGTCGTACCATTTGTACTTCTGAAAAATGTCTAGTCATTCTAGTTTCCCTTTTTTTTTTCCTTTTTCTTTTCTTTCTTTCTTTCTTTTTTTTTTTTTTTGAGACAGGGTCTTGCTTTGTAGTTCAGGCTGGCTCTAGGCTCACAGTAATCCTCTTGCCTCTGCCTCCTCTGCTGGGATTGCAGGCATGAGCCATCATGCTGGGCATTGCGGTATGTGTTATTGATTGCTGGTGGGTGTAAATCACCAGACCCGGCATTGTATGTGGTTATCAGGGATTGAACTTGGGACCTTGCACTAAATCCCTGGTCCTTGAATTCTTTATATATTCTAGATATTAGTCCTTTGTCCCAGGAATAGGTGGCAAAAATTGCCCCATCACAGTGGCAAAGTGTTCCTTTTTCCTCAAAGCCTTGCCAGCATTTGCTGTTGGTTGTTTTCACGATAGCAGCCATCCTTTGTGGAGTGAGATGGAATCTCAGTGTTGTTTTCATCTGCATCTCTCAAATGACCAGCAGTGTTGAACATTTTTTCATGTATTTCTTTGCTGCATTGACTTCTTCATCTGAAAAATGCTTGCTCATTTCAGATATACAGTTTGGAACTGGGTTTTTGAATTTGGAAGGGCTAATTTTTTTATGGTCTTTATATATTTTAGATAGTGGTCCTTTGTCTGTGAAACAGCAAGAAAAAATTCCTTCCCTTATTGTAGATTATCTTTTTCTCTGTTGGTGATTTCTCTTGTTGTGCAGAAGCTTTTTAATAAGATCTTTGACAGAGGGTAGTTTATTCTTTCTGCTAGTTCTCATGTTGCTGAGGTTTTGTTTATAAAATCTTTCCCTATACCAATGTCTCCTAGAGTTCATCCCAATCTGTTTTGCAGCAGGTTTGGTGTTCCTGTTTTAATATTTAGGTCTTTAAGTCTCTGATCCACTTTGATTTTAGTTTAGTGTATGGTGAGGGACATGGATTTAGCTTTAATCTTTGGCAGGTTGAAACCCTGTTTTTCTAGCACCATTTATTAAAGAGTTTGTCTTGTGCTGTTATTTCTTGAGCAGTTGTTGTTCAGCTCGGAAAGTTCTCACCCAAACCTCTCCCTTCTAGCATTCAGCGTTTTGTCTTCTGGAAGATTAAGTATTTCTGTTTCAGCATTCAGTTATGTGATCCATTTTGATTTTAGTTTATGTGTTGGGAAATATAGGTCTATATCAAATCTTCTGTGTGGGACAACCATTTTTTTCTAGCACTATTTATTCTTTGGTTTCTTGAGACAGCATCTTGCTATATAGAGCAAGCTGGTTTTGAACTCATTATGTAGCCCAGACTGGCCCTGAAGTCTCTGTAATCTTCTTGCCTCAGCCTTCCAAGTGCTGGGATTACAGGCTTGCAGCATCACACCCCGTCCCCAACACCACTTATTAAAGGGGCTGCCTTTCCTCCAGTGTATGGTTTTGGGCCTCTGTCAGAGATCAGATGCTGAACGTGCCTGGGGCTGTCTCTGCATCCTGTGCTCTGTTCTGCTGAGCCGAGCTCACATCCATTCTGTCTCAGTACTGTGCTGTTTTTAATCCCTGCAGTTTGTAAGATAGCTATAAATCTGTGAGCAGAATGCCTCCTGCTTGCTCGTGTTGCCCAGGGTTGCTTTTGCTATTCTGAGTCTCTTCTGGTTCTCTGTAAGTTTTGGGATTATTTTCTTCAGTTCTGTGTGGAATGCATTGGTATTTTGATTGGGATTGTATTTTAAACAGTGAAAATGTAGAGAAAAGAATGCTTCTTTGTAACATTAAGAATATTGCTTATTTCCTTTTTATTTTGCGTTCTGTGGCTCTAGAGAGCTAACCTAATACCTTGTACACTAAATGTGCTGCAAAACAGATTCTGCTTCTCTTTAAAGTAGGTTTCTAGGGGCCGGGGAGTTAGCTCAGTGGTTCCGGTGCCTGTCTTGCAAGCACAAGGACCCAGGTTCGATCCCTGGTAACCACATAACAATACTGGGTGTGGAGACCCACACCCAGCAGCAACCAGTACCACATACCACAGTGCCGGGCGTGGTGGCTCACGCCTGTCATCCCAGCACTTGGGAGGCAGAGGCAGGAGGATTGTGATGTGAGTTTGAGGCTGAGCTGAGGGCCAGCCTGAACTACAAAGCGAGACCCTGTCTCAAAAAACCTTAAAAAAAAAAATAAAATAAAGTAGGTTTCTAAGTGATTCTAACTGCCAGAAGTGATTTCCACCCATACTTTTATAGTTAAGGCACATTTTAATTAGAAAAAATAATATACTCGTGTGTCATTTGCATTTCTGATTAAAGATCATTAAATAGTATTATGGGATACTCCCACTGTCATTGATAAAATGCCCACTTTTCTCAAAAGATCTAATTTGGAGGCTTTTGAAAAAATTATGAGGCCTTTAATATGTCCTCCTCCAAATAAAGATGTTGAAGTTCCCACTTTCATACCTCAGAACATGACTTTACTCAGACCCAGGACCTTTAAAAAGAATGAAGTAGGAATTACACCATCAGGTTCAGCTCAGTCTGGTGCGACTGTCCTAGGAATCAGACTTGGACTCGGCCACTTGGGGGCAGAGGCCAGTGAGGAGACCTCAGGACACAGGAAGAAGATGGCCACCCGTGCGAAGACACCAGCCCTACCGTTGACGACCCTTTCCAATTTCCCACCTCTGCATTTTGACAAAATAAATTTGTGTTATTTAAGCCACCTATTTCTAAAAGTTTCTTCACTGTATTCAGTGCTGACTAGGACAGCTGCACAGATTTAGGTCTGTAAGTAGGTTAATTTTTACCTCCTACTCAAGTTTATTTGGCTCCTCTTTTCTGTCCAAGTAAACTGGTGTCAGGAAGTCCCGATTTAGTCTATAAATGTGTGTTGGCTTAAGAACAACGGACATGTTATTCCCTCCTGAGACCCTTCTCTGTGCTAACAAAGGTTTGTAGTCAAACACTGCCTCCAGGGCTGTGGCAGGAAGCAGAGATGGAGAGAAATCTGCACAGAAGTCCCCACAGCACTGGAGTTGCTGTGACAAAGCCTTGTCCCACTTTGGGGACTCATTCTGTGCTTCTGTTCGCTAGTAGCCTCTTCAGTTACCTTCCCCTGCTGCCTTGTGTCATGGCCAGCAGTGCCCAGCAGCTGGCCATGTTTGCTGTTCACCTAGAAGCTGTCTGTCTCTCCACCTCCACGCTGATCTCAGTGGACTCGAAGGTAAATGAGACCCAGGTTACTATGAGCCACTGTTCTTGACCAGTGTGGGGCTACCAGTGTGGGACTCAGCATTCTTGCTCTCTGAGGGCTGCACATTGCCTGCTGCTCCGCTGCTGGTGAGGCCTGGCCCAGCCACCCCCTCCTTGCTTCTGAAAAAGCAGTTACTCAGTGTTAGAAGAGCTCACCTCTAGCCAGTTCCCAATGGGCTGGAACTGCATAGGGAGGATTTGGCAAGAGGTCTCTGAGTCATGAGGAGTATCTGAATGATTATCTTTCTTTTATTGTTTTATTGAACAAGGAACATTTCCCTCTAGTCCTGTATTGGAGTTAGTAGGCTCTCAAAGGGCAGAGCAACAGACCAGGGAGCAAGATCTGATTAGAAACAAGAAGTTGTTGTTATAGTCATTTTCCTGCTTATGGATAATGTCCATGTGTTATCCAAGAGTGCTACCCTCTAAACACTAGGAAGAGTGTGGGAGAGGAGGAAGGCTGGGAGGCGGGTAAAGAGTGTAGAAAGAATAGAGAGGCAAGAACACTGCTCCTTAGCCAGTGCACACCCAGCACTCAAGGAGGCTGAGGCAGGAGAATTTTAAGTTTGAGTCCTGCCAGAGCACCTACCAAGGACCTGTCTCAAAATAAAAGGTAAGGAGGGGTAAATGTACCTCAGTGATAGAGCACCCCTACAATCAAAACCAATGTCACAGAAAAGAGAAAGAAAAAAGAAGGGGAGGAAGAAAGAAGGAAGGAAGAAAAAGAGCAAAGTAGGCACAACAGACAGGGGCCTCCTGACATTTACAAATTGAAACTGTCTTGGGAGGGAAACTAAGGTAACTAAAAATTAAGAAAAAATAGATTTAATCAGAGCGTGTGGAGAAGAGGCTAGGGCCTTGGGGCACGCAGGAGATGGGGGAGCTGTGAGCCAGGGCTTTTTCACTTGTATTCAGCGCTGTCCTGTCAGTGCTGTTGGGAGCTCAGAGGAGCAGGACTGGTGTGGACAGCAGCCTAGAAAGTGTGGCCCATGGCAGCCGCGCTGTGGAGGCTGAACACTGAGAGGTGGGGACAGGAGCCAGCACCCTGCAAGTCCGACTGTCCTTCCCATGGACTCCAGGCATAAAGCTGAGGGATCCAAGAAGCCAGAGTTTTTGCTGAAAGATAAAGACAAGCTTGGTCGAGTACTGTTCATTTCCTGCGCAACTCAGAGACGTCCAGATTGAGGAATCCCACAGAAGCTCCGCTATAGGCTGGTCTTGATCCCTGCATTAGCAAATGGTGTGGTAATTCTTCAAATTATGCTTTACTGATTTTTGTCTCAACCCAGCTGTCTTACATTATCATAAGTCCACATTTTTATAGACAAAAATGATTTTCACTTACATTTGGAAGTGGTCATGAAATCCAACTGTGATTATCGGCACTTTACAGTGTTCAAAATTTCCTGGACATGATGGCACAAGCCTGTAATCCAAGAGTTTTGGGAGGATGAAGGCAGAGGGTTCTAACTTCTAGCTCAGCTTGGGCAACTTAGCAACTATTGAGCCTCTTGTCTTGAAATTAAAAAAAAAACATTAAGAAAAGGAATGACCGGGGAGATAGCTCAGTGTGAAAGCTCTGGGTCAGTTCCCAGTAGTAGGGGTGAAAATGGAACTGGTGCTTAACAGGGACTGGAGATTCAATTTAGTTCATAGTTAAAGGCAGGTGCGCAGCTGAGTGGTCAGATGTCTTATGTGTATAGGACAACACAGGAAGGGAGTGTTCCTCCTCAGAAGTGGTTATTATCAGTGAATGTCAGCTTGTTGTTTAGTAAGTGTAAGGAAAAGCTCTAGCCAGGTGAGAGTGATACAAAGGACAGGTTTGGTTGGAACATTGAACAATCTGAGATGAGCTCATCTTGTTTCTTATTTGAAGCTGTGTCCTTTTCCTATGAAGCACTTAGGATTTAACTTAGTCTAGAGTTTAAGTTTTTTAAAATTGAATTATTTATTGGCACATTTTATATACATATCATGATCATACTTGGCATTGAGAATTTGTACCAGTGTATGACATGACTTAATTTTCATTTTTCCCCATTTCTCTACCACCTTATAACCCTCTACCCCCTAGAACACATTTGTATCTTTAGATTCTCACAGAGAAAAGATATGGTATTTACACATC
>PVIR01036672.1:0-15657 GCA_004026965.1 Petromus typicus | reverse complement strand
AGTTAATACATGACTATAACATTAAGAACTCCCCAATAAATGTCCCTAAGCACTATAGTCTTAAAAAAAAAGAAAAGTCTCTCTGGATTGTGTGTGTGGGGTACATACTGTTAATCATAACCACCTACATCTGGTACATTATATGGAAAATCATGCAGAGTTTAAGATACATTTTTTTTTCTTTTTTTTTTGAGACAGGCTCTCGCTTTGTAGTTCAGGCTGGTCCTGAGTTCAGCCTCAAACTCACATCACAACAATCCTCCTGCCTCTGCCTCCCAAGTGCTAGGATTACAGGCATGAGCCACCACACCTGGCACTGTGGTATGTGGTACTGGTTGCTGCTGGGCGTGAATCTCCACACCCAGTATTGTATGTAGTTACCAGGGGACTGAACCCGGGCCCTTGCGCTTGCAAGACAGGCACCAGAACCACTAAGCTAAATCCCTGGCTCTAAGATTCTTTTTTCTTACCATTCACAAAAAATGGAAGTAATTTAAAGAGTTTTTATCAAAAGTACTTTAAAGACTTTTTAGTGCCAAGTCCTTAGGTTTGAGAAGCTAGGGGATTGATCCTCAGTTCAAAAAAATCTCCAGTTCTGAAAAAATAAAATATAGTAACTAAATTTTGATTGGAGTAAGGCAAAAAGCTCCATTTGACTAGAAAATCTGGTATGGGAATTGAGGAAGACCTTTCTTTCTCTCTTGTATGCCTAGGGCATTTTATCTTACAGAACCAGAGGGAGAATTTAAAATGTCGTCAAAAAAACCAATGAAGTGAATTCTGTGTATACAAATAAATACACGTGAATTTAAAAAATCTCTCATTTACTTTTACTTTATCCTTCAAAATCCCTTTACCTTGTTTCTCCTTCCTTAAATTCAGAAAAAGATTCAGTATTTCTCTATGTCCTTTCAACAGTTACTGAAAGCATGCGATCTAGAAATCAGCAATAATGAATATTAGTTCCTGCACCAGAGTTCTTCCTAAAAAATTGTAAGCCTTATATGGTGGGGGATGGCTGTAATCTCAACACTCAACTGAGGCAGGAGGATCCAAGTTTAAGGCCAGCTTGGACAACATAATGAATTCTTGTCTCAAAAACCAAATTAAAATGTGAGTCATTTTAGATTTATATTATAGTTACCACTTTGGTTTAATTTCTCTCTTCACTCAAGAATCATTACTTTTAAATAAAGCATACTTGTAACATGGGAAAAGTACATACATCTGTGCCACAGCAGCCACTATTTTTTCATGTAAATACTATATATATTCATACAATGAGGGATTGAAACAGTCAGGTACAGTTTTTCCTACCCTTCAATTTTTTTCATGTTCACAAAACAAGACAAATTACCGTGCAAAACAGTATCAGCAACTTTTAGCCACAGCATCAAAATAGGAAGTTAGCCAGCAAGACACTTTGCAGCCAAGCTAGATCCTACACAAAAAGTCCCCTTCGTACAAAGAAAAATGTTTTGCTTTTGTTTTTTTAAAAAAGGCTGTAACTGGCAAACTGTTTTCCTTAATGCTTGTCCCAAAGTTCAATATTGTAACTTCCCATTCCAGATGTCTACTGCATTAGTCAAACTGAATGCAAACATTCATTAATGCAAATGTGATTCCAATTCAGAGTGGTCTTTCCAATCTTATTTTCACTTGCTTTTCTTAAAAACATTTCCTAACGAAAACCAAAGCATTTTTTTAGTCTCTATTTTTTTCAAAGGTTTCAAAAGCTGAAAGCAAATTTCTGTTTGATATTGTGTATACTAGAGGGAGCACATTCAGAGATGAGAATAAATTATATTACTAATAATCAACAGTATTTTCTGCCTCTCTTGCCCTATGCTTTTAATATCAACTGCAAAATGGCATCTCTTAAAAAGTCTCTAGCCAGGCGTGGTACCACACGCCAGTAATTCCAACATTTGGGGTATAATCCCAGCAGTCTGGGTTATATACTGAACTAAAGGCCAGCCTGAACTACACAGCAAGACTGTCTCAAAAAAACCAAAACACCCCCAAAATCTCTCAACGCTAAAATAGTTTTATTGATCATCTATGTTATAGATGCAACGGTTATAAACATGGACTCTGAAATTCTTGGTCTCTCACTTGCTGTGTGACCTTGAGCTAATCATCATTTTAAATTATAGTTTTCCTGAACTGATAAAAGAACTAGTACCTTTCTTCCACAGAACTGGCAGTGAGAATGAAATGGGATGATTTACAAGTACTAACAATAGAAAAAGCTCAATAAAAGTTAGCTGTATTCAACATGTCTGTCAATATCTTTAATACAGTACAGTAAAATATCATTAAAATTTATTCCCTGGTTCTGCAGCTCTCTCAGGGTCTGGGCTGAAATTAAACTCTGCGTGAGGGTAAAGAGAATCCACAAGCAAAAGACTGAAGGACTTAACTTGGTGGGAGTTGTTGGGAGTACAACTTTCCAAGGAAGGTACTGATGTTTCTACTGACATTCTAGTCACAAAGACGCTCATATATAAGCTTCCTAATTTATGTAACTGTGTGCAAGATAGTAGTACAATTTAATGAATTTTATGTAATTTACGTTAGAAAAATTCTACTTCCTTTTACTCAGTCTAAATGAATGACTTTTAATACACTGCATCTCTCTGAAACCTAATAATGATAAACACATATTCTAGGATTAAACATAAAAATTACAGCCAGGCTTTGTGGTGCATGTCTGTAATCAGAGTACATTGGGGGCTGAGGCAGGAGGATTGAAAGTTGAAGTCCTGGAGGGCAATTTACAAACTGAGTGAGACCACGTGACAAAAAATGTGAAGGGGTACTAAGATGTAGTTCAGTGTGAAAGCCCTGGATTTAGATCCCAGTACATCTAAGGGGGGATAAAAAAGTTATTTGCTGTGAGAGACACAGGAGAGATGAGTTGGATTGGTGCCAGTCATGCACTCAAGGTTTGTGCTGATGGTACAGTCAGTTTGAAAGGCCTGTGAGGGACTGGACTGGTTCTAGTATTTCACACCCTCCCTGCGGTTTTAATTCAGTTAACCAAGTGTATCAACAACTCCCTCCTCCCTTATTATTAATTTTTTGGTTTTCTGAGACAGGATCTCCCTCTCTAATTCAGGATGGCCTTGAATTCACTATGTAGTGTAGTGGCTTCAAACTCACTGAGGTGCTTCTGCCTCAGCCTCCCAAATGCTGGGATCCTAAGTGTGTGCCACCACACCCAGCCCCTTATTTTTATTAAGGTAGTGTAGAAGTTACTAGTCTTGGCTACTCATCATTTCTGCTTATCCCTTGTTCTCTCAAACAGGCTGACTTCCATTCTGATAATGAAGCAGATCCCAGTTGTGCTAATTTTCCATCATATTTATTTGCAAGAGAAAATGAAACTAATAGTCATTAAAAACTGGGGTATTTTCAAGGATATAGCTTTTTTTGAGGGATGGAGGAGGCAGTATTGGAGATTGAATCCAAGCCTTCACATGGAGCTACAGCCCCAATGCTTTTTTAAATTTTGAGGAAGGGTCTTGTTAAATCACTACTATGTTTAGACGTGGCTCCAATTTGTGATCCTCCTACCTTAGCCTTCCAAAGTATTGGGATTACAAGCAAGTGCCACCCCACTCAGCTAATGTATGTATGTATGTATGTGTATATATGTATATGTATATATATGATGTGTATATATAAATACAAATATATATTTATTTTTAGACAGAGTCTTACTTGGTAGCCTAAACTGTCCTCAAACTTGTAGTAATACTTCCTGTCTCAGCCTCTTAAGGTCCTGGGATTATAGGTGTGTACCACCAATTTGATACAGCACTTTTAACTGGCTCTTTATAGTAACTGTCCTGAATCTCCACTAGTCAAAGTAATTTTTTTTCATTATGTAGTTCAGGTTATCTTTGAACTCACTGTGCTGCTTAGGCTGGCTTCCAATTTGTAGTGATCCTCTTGCCTTAGTCTCTCAAGTACTGGGATTATAGACATGTGCCACCATGTCTGGCTTCAAAATAGTTTTTGTAAGCAAAAATAATGATAAAATCTATTACTTTCTTTTACAGATGCTAATGCAAACTATGAAATTGAAGATAAACTTTAGTTTTTGACCTGTGTATATATAATTTTTGCTAAGAAGAATTAAAATAATTTTAAAGCTATGAGTTATCTTTTCAATATTTTACATACAATTATTGTCTATGGCTTACACTGCTCCCTATTTAAGTTATCAACTATTCCCTTTCTGTATGGAAAAATAAAGTGATTTGATGTATTTTTAAAGATCTAATTACAATAAAATAGTTACTGGTTCTATTTATGATCTTTTTCTTTCATAGTAGAATAAAGGTAATACTTATTTGCCTAAAGTATTAAATTTCTTGAGGGGGGAAAAAAAACCCTTAAAAATATAAATTTCAGGGGCCAGGGATTTAGTTCACTGACTCTGGTGCCTGTCTTGCAAAGCGCAAGCGCCAGGGTTCAATACCCAGGTAACCACATACAATACTGGGTGTGGAGACTCACACCCAGCAGCAATCAGTACCACATACCACAGTGAGGGGCATGGTGGCTCACGCCTGTAATCCCAGCACTCGGGAGGCAGAGGCAGGAGGATTGCTGTGACGTGAGTTTGAGGCTGAGCTCAGGGCCAGCCTGAACTACAAAGTGAGACCCTGTTTCAAAAAAACAAAAAAAAAGTATATATATATATATATATATATTTAAATATATACACACATAAAATATATATAATATATAAATATAAAAACATATATATATATCAACAGATTCCAGATGTCAGCAACAATGGAACTACTTTTTGAGTTTCTTTGTAATAGTTCACAAAATTTCTATTCTTAATATATACATGCTAATTTCAAATTTACACAGTTAGGGACATTATGAGCCAGAGAGGCTTTAATAGTTATCAGTCTGAATTAAAAGTAACAAACTATCTATCATGTTTCATTAAAAGCAGATTAAATGAGACAAAAATTTGACTGAATTTATACCATTTAAAGGTCTTTATTCTTGTATGGTCAAAGTCTTCCTAACAAATCAGGATCCAAACTTTACAGCTACAGAATTTTAGCTGAGACAATAAACTATTTACATGGGGCTTTTGAGAGCTAGCCAGTTATTTTAATTACATTTTCCCCTTAAAAAAAAATTTACTACTGACCTGTATGTAGGGTCTACAACAGCACAAATAAGAGTAGTGCTTTATTATTAGTATAAACAAATGAAGCATGGTGGAGGATTTAGCTCAGTGGCACTGTGCTTGCCTCATAAGCAAAAGGTCCTGAGTTCGAGTTCCCATACCCTTGCCAAGGATACAAAGCATGCAGTGCTCTCTCACATTCTTGGCAGAGGCTACCTTTACAAACTTAAGTTCTTCCTCACTAGTTGACCAAAAAACAAAAACAAAAACAGGTAAACAAAAAAGCCACAGCTTTTTCTCTTATGATAAGAGAGGTTCATTTTCAAAAGTCAATTTATCTGTTTGATGTTTTAGGGAATTTGGAACTACTTCTAAGCTTGGGACAAATCTGACATTACAATACATGCTTTAGCTGGGAAGCTATTTTTGTAGGTCAGTGGAAAGGCACTTTTATATTGTTTTTCCAAAGCCATTAGTTCTCTGAAGCAGTTATGTAAGTGCATAGAAATAAAATGCATTCTGGGGTTGGAGTGTTTTTTGAGTCACAACTCCGTATGCTCCAAATTCTGCAGCTAAGTTTTTTAATTCAAAGAAATGTCCAAAACTACATTTAATCCTTATGCTAATGTTCCACCCAGCCTCATTCTATTTTATTAACTTGTATAGGAATCCAATGGCAGCTGCTGAATAGAAAGGACTGGCTTGCAATTGGTTTTTATTTTCAGGGATGGAGGGGCATATATACTATGGAAGAATTGTGCCTCATATTCCCAGTTACAGCCTCTTTCTCAACATTTTTCTTTTATTAATGCATAAAAAAGTTGCAAACTTGCCTTGTGAGGTCGAAACTAGAGATACAGGCTGAGGGGAAGAGGAAGAAACAAAGGAATCTGAAAGAAAATATACATCATGAGAATTTCACAACCTCTCACAGGACTTTTAATTTTAACTTTCTTATTTTCCAGGACAGGGGAAGGACGGAAGCATCATAATTTCATTGGATTTAGCAAGGAGGAAAAGCCCAAATCTTTATTTCTGGCTAATGTTTTCACTCACCTGCCTCATTTCCAAGATGCCTTAAAAGTTAACTAATTCAACCTTTATTAGATAGACATCATCAAGGAAACCCTACAATTTCAGAACAACCACAATCTCCAGAGACCACACAACACTCCTCTGCTATTTTTCATGGGAAAGGGGAAGCAGGGATCTGACTACTAATTTATATTACTCTTAAAAATCACCTCCAATTTCATTTTAAGCACCAGCCACTAATATGAACATTTTTTTTTTTTTAAGGTTTTTTGAGACAGGGTCTCGCTTTTTGTGGTTCAGGCTGGCCCTGAGCTCAGGCTCAAACTCACATCACAATCCTCCTGCCTCTGCCTCCCGAGTGCTGGGATTACAGGTGTGAGCCACCACGCCCGGCACTTAATATGAACATTTTAAAAACACCTACTGGGCAAATAAGCAATATACAACACTGACTCTCAAGACTTTTTTTTTTTTGAGATAGGGTCTCACTTTTGTGGTTCAGGCTGGGCCTTAGCTCAGCCTCAGACTCACATCACAGCAATCCTCCTGCCTCTGCCTCCCGAGTGCTGGGATTACAGGTGTGAGCCACCACGCCCGCCCGGCAATGTGGTATGTGGTACTGATTGCTGCTGGGTGTGAGTCTCCACACCCCGTATAGTATGTGGTTAACCAGGGATGGATCCCGGGTCCTTGAGCTTGCAAGACAGGCGCTGGAACCACTGAGCTAAATCCCCAGCCCTCAAGACTTTTTTTTAAAAAAAATCACAATTCATTGGGAAAGTAGAACTAAATGAGAAATTTTCCATCTTCTAAAATTACATTCCTTTAATTTGATATTAAAATTCAGAATGCTCCCATCTAGAATGGAAATGTGGCCCAGCAGCAGAGCACTTGGCAGCTTTGGTCTCTATTGCAAAAACATAAAACACTAACCTTTCACAGGAAATAAAAATCCTAGCCCTCAAGACTTTTTTTAAAAAAAAATCACAATTCACTGGGAAAGCAGAACTGAATGAGAAATTTTCCATCTTCTAAAATTACATTCCTCTAATTTGATAACATATTAAAATTCAGAATGCTCCCACCTAGAATGGAAATGTGGCCCAGCAGCAGAGCACTTGGCAGCTTTGGTCTCTATTGCTGCAAAAACATAAAACACTAACCTTTCACAGGAAATAAAAATTCTAAGTCCATGCCAAATCAATCACATATATATGAGAATATTCATAAAAGTACCAGATATACATACTAGAAATAATATAAATAACTAACAGAAAACTAGTTTAAAAGTTACAACTAAGGGCTGAGGATTTAGTTCAATAGTTCTGGCACCTGCCTTACAAGTACAAAGTCACAAGTTCAATTGCTGGTACCAAAGGAAAAAAAATTACATCTAAATGGTGAAACAAACCAGGAATGGTGGCATATACTTAAGACTGAAGAATTGTTATTAGTTTAAGGTCAGCCTGGGCTACACAGTGAGTTCATGGTCAGTCTGCACAACAAAGTGAGATCCTGTCTGTAAACAAACATAGAAATATTTGCTGCTATGAAAAAGAATGAGGTGCAAAGCTCGACGTGGTGGTGCATGCTTATAGTTCCAACAGACTGGGAGACTTAGGTAGGAGAATCACTTGAGTTCATGAGCCAGAGTAACATATATGCAAGATGTCTCAAAAAAATGATAGCTGGGTCTGATGGCAAGGTCAATAATCCCAGCCCTTTGGAAGGTAAGGCAGGAAGACTATGAGTTCAAGACCAGCCCAGGCAATTTAGGGAGATCCTATCTCAAAATGAAAAACAGATGGGTATGAGTTCAGTGCAAAGGCTCTGTATATAAAATTTATACTACGTGCTGGGATTCAGGTAAAAGCCCTGGGTTCAACTACCAGTATGGGGGGGCGGACCTGACCAATGGCACCACATCAAATTAAAAAGCTTCTGCACAGGGGGCCGGGGAGTTAGCTCAGTGGTTCCGGCGCCTGTCTTGCAAGCGCAAGGGCCCGGGTTCGATTCCCCGGTAACCACATAACAATACTGGGTGTGGAGACCCACACCCAGCAGCAACCAGTACCACATACCACAGTGCCGGGTGTGGTGGCTCACGCCTGTAATCCCGCACTCGGGAGGCAGAGGCAGGAGGATTGTGATGTGAGTTTGAGGCTGAGCTCAGGGCCAGCCTGAACCACAAAGCGAGACCCTGTCTCAAAAAACCTAAAAAAAAAAAAAAAGCTTCTGCACAGCAAACAACAGAGAAGCAATGAAGACAGCCCACAGAATGGGAGATAAACCTTTGCCAGTTACTATTCTGACAAAGGATTAATATCTAGAATATATAAAGAATTTTTAAAAATGGGAAAATGAACTCAATAGATACTTCTCTGAAGTAGTTAGCAGACATAGTCCATTATTATACAAAAATGTATTAACATCTTTAGCTATCAGGAAAACAGATAAAAACAACACTGAGATTCTACCTCATTCCAGTCAGAATGGCTACCATCAAGAATACAAAAAATAATACATACATACATATATATAATAAATGTTGACAAAGATGCAGAGGAAAAAGGAACCTTTATACACTGTTGTAGGAATGTAAAGTAGTACTGATACTAAGAAAATCAGTATGGAGATTCTTCAAGAACACTAAAAGTAAAGCTACCATATAACCCAGCTATACAACTCTTCGGCATAAACCCAAAGAAATTAAAGTAAGCATATTGTCAAGATATTGATACTTGCATATTCCTATTTATTTTAAGCACGATCACAACCACTAAGCATGGAAACAGTCTTGTTACACATCAACAGGTAAAAGGAGATGAAAAGGTGTTATATATACACTATGTGCATCATTCAACCATAAAGAACAAAATCCTATCCTGTGCAGGAAAATGGATGGAACTGAGGATCATGTTAAGTGAAATAAGCCAGAATCAGAAAGAAGACAAGTATCACATGTTTTCTCTCATATGTGGATTTGGAGGGGGGAGAAAAGATAACATGCAAAAAAGAAGACTATTAGAGAAGTAGGAAGGTATCGGGGAGAACAAGGTAGAAGAGATTAATGGGGGTGAATATAATTAAATCCATTTGTCCGTTTGACCAATAAGCACTAATAAAAAATAGAGCCATAAAAATAAAAAAAATTAGGGCTCAGGATTTACCTCAGTGGTTCCAGTGTCTGCCTGGCAAGCACAAGGTCCAGAGCTGGATCCCTGGTAACCACATACTACAATGCTGGACATGGTGGCTCACGCCTGTAATTTCAGTACTTGGGAGGCAGAGGCAGGAGGATTGCTGTGAATTCAGGGCCAGCCTGAATTACAACGCAAAACCCTGTCTCAAAAGTAAATAAATAAATAAAGCATAAAAATTCACCTCTTTACAAATAAGGTTTTCAAGGACTGGGGACATAGCTGAGAGGCACAGTGCCTGTCTGGCAAACTCAAGGCCCCGAGTTTGATTCCTGATACAAAAGAAAAAAGAGAGAAAGAAAGAAAAATACGGCTTTCATAAAGAGCAAAATAAAGACAGATAATGGGAAACAGGGAGACAGATCTTTTGCAAATGAGAAAGGGCCAAGAAAAGGAAAGAGGACATAAAAAGAATTAACATGCATGCCATGTACGTGTATCAAATCTCCATGATGAACATAATCATGTACTGTAAATTTATTAAAACATTAATAAATAACAGGGCTTTAATTTAACTGAGGACTGAACATCTTGACAGATACTGAACTAAGTATTTAGTGGGTTTAAAAAAAATCAATTATAAAAATCCTAACGAATTAGAAGGTATGAGCAATGGGTCTCCATTTTACACATAAGAAAACTGAAGCTTGTAAGTGTCAGAATCAAGATTTAAATCCAAGACTGGACTATACTATGAGACTCTAAAAAATAAGATTTAAATCAGAACTTTTCCTGAAAGCCCACCCTTTTCTTCTGTATCACCCACTCAATTATGTCCCTTGTCATTACTGTCAGTTTCAAATACATGTGCTATTTACCTGACAATTTACCAGTCAATATTTTCAAGTTCCACTGTAAAATAAGACCCTGTCCCCTTGACTCTCTACCCTCCTTTTAAGCAGCAAGCTCAGTGAGCAGTGGAAGAATAAAGAGGAAAACACCAAGAAGGCAGCTGCTGCAAGCGTTCAAATCTGGGTCACGTTTGTGCCAGATAAGCTGGGGGCAGGGAGGAAAAGCTCTGAACTGGATGTTAAATTCAAGTTTCTATTTAAATCTGAGGCAAAAATATATACCAACAACTGCTTGAATTTTCTAACCTTCAATAAGTGTTGCTTCGATGAACTGTTTACTTTGGTAATAATTCTTTAACACTAGCAGAAGTCAGGTTGTATTTCTGGACAGAACCAAGTTTCTTCCAGGAACTGTATACACTGACTTCTTTTTTATTTTTTGAGACAGAGTTTCGCTTTATAGTTCAGGCTGGCCCTGAGCTCAGCCTCCAACTCACATCACAGCAATCTTCCTGCCTCTGCCTCCCGAGTGCTGGGATTACAGGTGTGAGCCACCATGCCCGGCACTGTGGTATGTGGTGCTGATTGCTGCTGGGCAAGAGTCTTTATGCCCAGTATTGTATGTGGCTGCCAGGAAATCGAGCCTGGGTCCTTGTGCTTGCAAGAAAGGCCCTGGAACCTCTGAGCTAAATCCCTGGCCCTTCTGTTTGTTTTTTGAGACAGGGTCTTGCTTTGTAGTTCAGGCTAGCTCTGAGCTCACTATATAGCCCAGGCAAGCCTGGATCTCACAGCAATCCTCCTGCCTCTGCCTCCCAAGTACTGGGATTACAGGCACAAGCCACCACGCCCAGGACTGTGGTATGTGGTACTGATTGATGATAGGCCTGAGTTACCACACCCAGCATTGCTGTATGAGGTTACTGGGGACTGAACCCTGGGCCCTTGCACTTGCAAGGCAGGCACAGAAACCACTGAGCTAACTCCCCGGCTCTAATGTGATTTTTTTCAGTGCTGGTATAAAATCTAAGGCCTTACACATGCTAAGCAAGCACTCCACTACTGAGCTACGCCCTCAGCTGCCATCCTCCTTTTTGTTGCTGTTGTTGGTACAAGGGATGGCATCAGAGGTGCTCTCTACCACTGACCTACATCCTCAGGCCTTTCTATTCTTTTTTCCTTTTTATTTTTAATTTTAAGGAAAGGTTACTCAATTGCAGAGGATCGGTCTCCAACTTGTGATCTTCTTGTCTCAGCCTCCAGAGTACCTAGATTACAGGTGTGTACCATCACATCTGGCTTCAGACCACCTGTTTTAAACACTGGGATTTTTCGTTTTCAAAAAACCTATTATTTTAAATCATTTTAGATATGCAGAGATTGAGCAGAGTATTATATTTCCAGTACTCAGCTTCCTTCATTGTCTAATGACAATAATGTCATACTTACACAATGTTATACTTGCCACAACTAATGAACAAATATTAACACATTATTAACTAAACTTCACACTTCAGTCAGGTATCATTTTTTTCTTTTAAGGTCTTTTTATTTTTTGAAACAGGGTCTTGCTTTGTAGTTCAGGTTGGTCCTGAACTCACTCTCGAACTCACCGCAATCCTCCTGTCTCTGCCTCCTAAATGCTGGGATTATAGGGCATTGGGGTATGTGGTTACCATGGATCAAACTCAGGACCTTGCACTTGCTAGGCAGGCACCAAAACCATTAAGCTAAATCTCCGGCCTTTAATATCCTTTCCACATTCCAAGATAAAGAGTATTACCTTATGGCATGTCTTCCTAGTTTCTTCTGCTGCTTCCTTGCTTTTTAAGGCTCCAACTGCATACATGCAAGCTGCTTCTGCTCTGACGAAACTATTCATGACTTTCCTGGTTTTTGATGATTTTGACAATTCTGAGGAGCAATTTGGGTTTATCTAATGTTTTATTCACTGTTAGACTACCGTGAAAGTTTCTGGAGATCACTGAGGTGAAGCATATGGTAACCTATCAAGGTACCTACCAGTGTGACTCATCTCTGATGATGTTAATTCCATTCTCTGGCTGGGGTAGCATGCAAAAACTTTCTCCAGGGTGGTACTACCCCCATTCTCCCATACTGCACTCCTGAAACAAGTCACATCTCCCACTGATGGATGCAATGGAGCCCCAAGTCCTTATGAAGGAAGAAGCTATATAAATTGGAAGGTTGACTTATTTACAGATAATGTACCTATTTTAAAAGCAGACTCATTAATGACCTTTTAGTTTCTAGAATCAATAAACCTAGATATGATTTAATATGCACTTAAACAACATAGCCATAGCATGCCTGTAATCTCAGCTACCTGGGAGGTTAAAGCAGGAGGAGGATCCTTGGCCAGTCTGGGCAATTTAGTGAGATCCTATCTAAAAATAAAAAAGGTTAGGCTATAGCTCAGCAACGTGATCAATGATGTGAGTTCAATACCCAGTACTGAAAAAAAAAACAAAACTAATTAAACACAATATTCATTTTTGTTGGAAATAACTAATAGCTTCAAAATGAAACAATAAGCACCTGAGGGTTAAAGATCCTTCACTTCAGGGGCCAGGGATTTAGCTCAGTGGTTCCACGCCTGTCTTGCAAGCGCAAGGACCCGGGTTCGCAAGGACCCGGGTTTGATTCCCGGTTAACCACATAACAATACTGGGCGTGGAGACTCACGCCCAGCAGCAACCAGTACCACATACCACAGTGTTGGGTGTGCTGGCTCATGCCTGTAATCCCAGCACTTGGGAGGCAGAGGCAGGAGGATTACTGTGATGTGAGTTGGAGGCTGAACTCAGAGCCAGCCTGAACTACCAAGTGAGACCCTGTCTCAAAAATCCTGAAAAAAAAGAAAGATCCTTCACTTCATATGGCACAGAGTATGACAGCCAGCATACAGAAGTACAATATCCCAAGTTCGATCCCCGGTAATCACATACCACAATGCTGGCCATAGTGGCTCACGCTTGTAATCCCAGCACTCCAGGGACACAGGCAGGAGGAATGCTGTGGGTTTGAGGCTGCCTGGGCTACTTAGTGAGTTTGGGGCCAGCCTGAACTACAAGGCGAGACTTCGTCTCAAAATAAACAAATAAACAAACAAACTAGACTTTGCGTAGTAACTGGATATTAGTCTTTGATTCCTCTAATGTAAGTCAAAATGGTGTTCGTGACTAGATATGGAGGCTGGGAAACCCAAGATCAAGTGGCAAGCCAGACAGATTCAGTGTCTGCTAAAAATCTCTTCCTGGTTCATAAAACAGTGCTATCTAGCTATGCTGTTACATGGTGGAAGAGGAGAACAAGCTCTCTATTATAAGGATACTAATCCAAATCATGAGGACTCCTTTCTCAAAACATAATTATTTTCTAAAGGTTTCACATCTTTATCATATTACCTGGGGGTTAGGTTCTAAAATACAAATTTTGGGGAGACATATACCTCAAGTCCATTGGAATAGGGGAGGAACATTCCAAGCAAAGTAAACAGCAAATAAGATTCAGAGGTGGGAAGCTGGGGATTTAGCTCAGCGGTTCTGGAGTCTGTCAGCAAGTGCAAGGTAGAGATCGATCCCTGGTAACTACATACCACAATGCTGGGCATGGTGGCTCACGCCTGTAATCCCAGCACTCAGGAGGCAGAGGCAGGAGGATTGTTGGGCTACACAGTGAGTTCGGTGCCAGCCTAAACTTCAAGGTGAGACACTGTCTCAAAAAAAAAAAAAAAAGTGGTAGTAGGATGCATCTAGAATGAAGAACAAAAAAGAAATAAGTGCAAGGGAAGCCAGGGGAACAAGTGATGATCAGGGCCAGATATTATACGGCACGATAGGTCCCATCAGGATCTTGACCTTTACACTGAGTATGACAGGAAGCCATAGGAACATTCTGTGATGTGAGCTGACTTATGCTACAACAGACCAAAGAAGAGCAGAAAAGAATGAAGACCAGTTAGAAGGCAACCACAGTTACCCAGGGGAGCTGTGTGAAAACCTGGTATCGAGTGGTAGCTTTGAAGGGTGAGAGAATTGGTCAGACTTGAATGTATTGTTTTAATGGTAAAATCAATAGCATTTGATGATGTTTTTTGGAGAAAGGAGGTACTAGAGATCGAACTCAGGACCTTACGCTTGCAATACAGGCTCCAGAATCACTGAGCTAAATCCTCAGTTCATGGTGATGGTTTTATAAGGGAGATAGAGGAGTCATGGATGACTACAAAGCTTTTTGATTTGGGCAAAAGATGGACAGGGGAGAATGGCTATTCTCCCAGCAGCAACCAGTACCACATACCACAGTGCCGGGCGTGGTGGCTCACGCCTGTAATCCCAGCACTCGGGAGGCAGAGGCAGGAGGATTGTGATGTGAGTTTGAGGCTGAGCTCAGGGCCAGCCTGAACCACAAAGCGAGACCCTGTCTCAAAAAAAACCTAAAAAAAAAAAAAAGAAATCTATAATCAGAAAGTAGGTTAGTAACGGTCAAAGGAAGAGAGAGGAATAGGGAGTGATTGATAACAGGTATGAGGAATGATGAAACTGTTCTAGACTAAATAGAGATTATAGACGTACATCCTTGTGCACACATTAAAATATATTTATTATGAATTTTATTTTACATAAATTATAACACAACTTTAAATAAAAAAAAGCAAAGAAGTCAGGTGTGGTAACCCCAACACCTGGAAACTGAGGCATGAGGATCACTTCAGGTTCAAAGCCAGCTTGGGCTACACCGTGAGTTCAAGGCCAGCCTAAATTACACAGTAAGACCTTGTTGCACCAAAAAAAAAAAGCAAAGGAAAGTATTTAAAGGCGGAGGTAGTGATCAACTGCAGCAAAGCTGTTGAGAAGGATGTAAAAAGGACTGGCTAGGTGTGGTGATGCATGCCTGCAATCCCAGCACTTGGGAGGTTGAAGCAGGAGGATCAACAAGAGATTGAGGCCAGCTTAGACACACTGAGTTCAAGGTTACCCTGGACCACATAGGAAGACTGTCTCAGGCAAGAATAAAAGAAAAATAAATCTTGCTGCAACAAGAGTGGGAGCACCAGAAGCTCAGGGTCAGAGTGAGACACTTAGGACTGCTTTAAGGAAATGGCAGGCAAGCTGGATGGGGGGAAATTGCCAATTTTGATAATGCTAAGCTGAAGAAAATGGAGAAGCAAGTGAATATGCTGCCGACCAGAGACCACTTACCAGGAAATGCACAGTGAGATTTCCTAAGCAGTTAGAGGATTCCTCACCTCAGTCACTTCTGAGATCCCCAGTCATGGTGTGGAGGGAGAGGCAGCTGCAAGAAGGACATGAGCCACAAGCTACACTGTGAACCCAGCACTCCATGCTGATGCCACTGGCCTGTGGGTCTCTGAGGGGCCCCACATTGGCCTGCCAAACAGAATTTGCCCTGACATACTATGGAAAACTATTTGTATGATGAATGA